>JAVJGJ010000014.1:5468252-5489583 GCA_035590215.1 Microhierax caerulescens | reverse complement strand
TGTCTACAGTTCTTAAAAAAACATTATAAGGTATGTGAAATATTCTAAAAATATTTACTGAGGAATCCACAAGGGTTTTGTTTTAATCAGTCCTTTTGGTATTTAAGTAATCTTTTTATATTAAACCATCTGACTATACATGGCAGAGCTTGACTTATGCTTAAATGATATCCCAATGAGAAATGCAAAATGAGCTATGATTGCATTTATAAAAGAATGCATAAATAAACATACTTTGAAGAAATGAATCAAAGGAGTAGGAAGAAAGAAAGAAAGAGAAAAAAAAAATCCCAAAGCCTCACCCTAACAGGTTGCTGGTGAAATACATTTTTTGTATTTGGAAACCAAATAAAAATTCAGGTTTTTTGTTAAGAACAGTTAAATGCAGTGCAGTTACCCTGCATTTAAATCAGTGTAACTTAAGACCAGATTTTGCAATTCCATATCTTGACTGCTCTTCAAATAAGAATAATCAAAGATTCAGAAAAAAAAGGGTTGTGGCTAATACCATCAATATTGACAGTCATTTTTACTTTCTGTAGCTCTCATCTCTTCTTGTCATACATTGCCACACTGCTTCATAATACAGCACATTTTCTGAAGAAAAATTATTCTAACACTATAATTATGAGCAATCTCAAGTAAAATGTATGTGAAAATAAAAACCAAGATCACACAAGGGAACAGAGTTACATGGCTATTCAATCTGTTTGCCTTGCCACGCTAAAAAGGAAAGTGAAAACAAGACAGAGGGATACGAGTGACAGATTTTTGTTCTTAATGTATTCATCCTGCTGTATACATTCGTACATGCTCATAATGGTAGGTTTATAGAGATATTTATTTTACAGAAATTTGTTGTCATAAAAAGCACACATTAGGAAGTCTGTCAGCTCTTTATGGTGAGATATTTACCCTCAAACCAGTATGAATTGTGAACAAAGCAGCATATGCATTGATAATGTCTTGAATCTCACTTCTTAAAACTTTGGAGATGTATTTTGAAAACTTTCATTGTTCATGCAATCCAGATAATCTGCAAAATACTTTTCTGGACACCTATATGTCCTATAACACCAAAATACTCAAATTTCTTAAATAGTTATCTTCACGAGAACACAAATATATGGCATAGCCAGGAGTTCAGTTAAACAGTCCTGAATCTAGATGACAGGAGAAGGAGACAGCAGTGGATGTACTGCACCTCGACTTTAGCACTGCTTGCCACGCTGCGTTCCATAGCATCCTCACAGGCAAACTGATGGACCGAGAAGTGGACCACGAAGTGGTCTGAAAACTGACTGAACTGCTGGGCTTAAAGGGTTGTTCCCCACCTATAACATGGCACAAAGCCCACCTGGGGGTCTGTTACGACTGGTATAGCCCAGGGGTCAGCCTGGAACCAATACTCCATTCATGACCTGGATAACAGAGCACAGTTCAACCTGTTTGTAGGTGATACAAAGTTGGGAGAAGTGCTTGATAAACCAGATGGTTGTGCTCTCCATCTGAACAGTCTAGCAGGCTAGAGAAATAGTCTGAAATGAGCTTCAAGTTCACCAAAGGGAAGAAGTTAAATCCTGGCCATGAGGAAAATCAGCCTCATGTACCAGTTTGTATTGAGGACGAACCAGCTGCAAAGTGGCTTGGCAGAGGTGGACCTGGGGGATCTGGTGGACAACTACTTGAACATAAGCTAGCGATGACCACTTGCAGCAAGGACTCCAGCTTCCTGGAGTGCATCAGGCAGAAAGGTGCCAGGAGGTTGAGTGAGGTGATTCTCCCCCTCCGCTCAGCCCTGGTAAGATACATCTGGAGCACTGTGTCCCTTTCTGAGCACCTCTTTACAAGACAGAGCAAGTCCAGCAAAGGGGAACAAAGATGAGAGATGGGAACATCTTTCCTATGAGGAGAAGCTGAGAGAGCAGGGGTTGTTTAACCTGGGGAAGAAAAGGCTCAGGAGGATTGTACCCATGTGTATAACTGCTTAATGGGAAGGAATAAAGAAGATGGAGCCAAGTAAGCAGATGAGAGAATGGGCACAATCTGAAATACAGAAAATTCCACTTAACCATCAGAAAGAATGGTTTGTTTGGGTGGGGCTGTTGGTTTGTTTGGTTTTGTTAGTGAAGATGATCAGCACTGAAACAGGTTGCTCAGAGAGGTTGTGGAGTCTCCATCCTTGGAAATATTCAAAACCTGACTGGATGCTCTCCTAAGCAACCTAGCTGACCTTGCCTGACCATCAGGTTAGACTAAGTGATTTCCAGAGGTGCCTTTCCATCCCATCCATCCTGTGATTCTGTGAAGGACAGTTTAACACCAAACTGCTGAAAAAAACAGAAGGATACCAGGTCCTCCTTCATCTAAGTGGAGAGAAATAATATATAAATACCAATGACCTAGCTGCAGTGGGTACCCCTAGAAGGTCTGTCTTAGTTTAGTGTAAGCAGAGGAGCAGTGGAGTTAGGAAAAGAAGCTTTTTCTTTTCCTTCTGGTTGCACTTCTGGGAGCCATACAGTATGTGAGCTGGATCTTATGTCATTTCTTGTGCCAAAAATAGGCTTAGCATTCTTCTTGGGATGGTGTAACTGTCATTTTTGTCCAAACAAAGATTAAGTAATATAATCACAAACAAAAAGGAAGATTTGAACATAAAACCAAACAAACATAAAAAAAAACCCCACAAACCAACAAAAATCATGCATGTAGATACAGGACAGATTGACACATGAGTTCTTGCTGGCACTAGAAGAATAATTGTGCCCCAAAATCAGCAAGCAAAGGTCTTAAAGCATTACTAGCTTTACAATTTTCTTGTTTCTCACATTATCTCTACTCAAAAAAAAAAAAAAAGAAGTAATTTCGTTATATTGTGTTGATTGCTTTTTATGTCAGTCTAAGGTGCTCTCAGAGCTGAAATTCGATTTGCAACCTTTAAACATCAAAAATTGTGCGTATCATCTAAGACACCAATAAAACATTGATAATTCAAAATATAAAATATGGACTTTATTGTTTAAAAGCCTTTTTTTAAACTTGTCAGGGATACTACTGAAAATTATAAAACTCAGGGTTTTTTAATGATTGAGGTTGACCTCAGATTTATATCAATTTCTTGGTGTTCTCTTACTACAGCACTCAAAAGGAGATAATCTCCAGAGTTCACATGTGTTCACTTGCACTGTTTCTCAAATGTAATGTCCTGTTGGGAATAATTCTGACAGAGAAAATCCAGAAAGGCTTTTTCTGAAGAGATGGTTATAACCAAACTAGCAGGAAAGTGTGTGTGTGTTTCTCTTAACATTACCCAGAAGAAAAGTACGGCAGTCTTTTTAAGCATGTTGTTGCACGTTATGAATATTGAGAAGCTATAGGACTTTTTTAGTTTGGGGTTGTTTCTTTTTTGTTGGGTTTCAAGGAGGTTTGGAGAGGGTTTTTGTTTGTTTGGGTTTGGTTTGTTGTTTTTTGGGGTTTTTTGGTATAGCATGATATATAAGGATTGTGTGCATTAATGTCATAGTAACTTAACATTTTACAAAAGAAGCCATCCATCACGATGACTACAAAATGCAGTAATCTATAGCGTTAGCATGACATTTCTCAGTATGAACCTTCCAAACTTCTCGTTTTACTGAATTACAAAGCTCAGTTCAAGACTTTCAAGGAAACTTCATGACTTCTCATTACGGTTTCCTTCAGCTGTAATTATGCAGACTCCAGCCACTAGAAAGGGAAACAGACAGTAGGTGGGGTAAGCAAGACTGGTCCGTAGGGTTGGATAGACTGGATCAGTCACTGAAGTAACCATACTGACAGCTGTTGCCTTACCCAAAGGTCATTTATATCTTTTCAGGGGCTTTAATGGATTTTAGATCAAATCTCATTTATTTTTTCCTGAATAATATTAAAACACACACCAACTCTTTAATCTAATCAAACCTTTCTGATACGAGCAGGATGCATGAGGGAGAGAGATAGACACTGCTATTTCTAATCTACTTTCTTAGAAAATGATCCAACGCTCCGGTCCTGAAAGACCTTCAGATAAATAGCCCCTGACTGGGCAGGCAAAATCTATCTACCAAACCAAATGACCCTATATAATTTATGTATTTTAATATTTTTCTAAGTAGGCAGGTAACATAACAACAATAGTGGGTAGGTCAGATATTCCTGCACTATCCATCTTCTTTTTATCTTCAGATTAATACCATAATTTCATTTCTGATGGCATAATTTGTCTGATTTTTTTCTCACTGCTAAGTTTTCTGTGTTTATAGAGCCAATAACGATATTTAGATACATCAATAGATTTTAGGTGAAATCTAACTCAAGTAAGCATTTATTTCAGTCAGACCTTTTAATAAGTATCTTTCCATTTATAATAATACTTCAGCTTATTTTTACTGCAGTAAATGCTTAACTACTATTTTGGCTGCTCCCTAAATATTTACAGCTCTAGACAGGGGTGAAGACATTTTGTTAGGCTCTGGCAGCTTCTTCAAAGACTACAGGGGAGTAAAGCAGCTGTTTATTTAAATCTGCATTTAAAATAAAATGTACTTCAGGCAACGTGACATGGGAAATAATCTTTCAACAGTTTTTAAAAATGAGACATGGGCACAACTGAAAACAACAGATAATTATGCCAAACCTGTGTTCTTCTCTTACGTATTCATGCATCTTAAAAATATATATTTTAAATGAGAAGACAATCTTATCTTTCAGCAACACAAAACAAGGTATGCTGTAAAATGTATAATGCAAAAGTCATGTAATTTATCACTCATAGAATACTAGTCTCTTTGGAACCTTCAGTTTCAGAAAGTGCTGTATTTTCTTGGAACAAGAATTGTTAAAAGAAGTTTGTTTTCACATAATTATAGACACCTTAGAGACAATCCTGTAACACGGTGAAAGGAATAGTAAGCTTTGTACTATAAACACATTTGTAACTCTAATAAAAAAATATGAAAAAAAGAGAAAAAAGTAACAAGCAAAAACCCAAAGTCTGAATGCTAAAACAGTGAAAAGTAGTGAGGCCCAGGGGACTGGTACTGAGATGTTAAACCTCTTAACATGACTTAAAATCTGCCCCATATTGTCAGTGACCTCAGGAATTTATGATATAAAGGCAGTGACCTATATAAAAGAAAACTAATAGTCTGTTCTCTCTTTCTCTCTGTTATCACAGATCCAGAGGTTTAGTTCAGCATCTTTCCTTTCTCCCTTCCATCTGGGCTCCCCCACAACTGAGGATTACTTTAACTAACTAATCCATTCCCTTCCAACCTGGCATTCTATGATACTATGTTAGAAGAACCTCAGAGTTTCCTGTTGTACTATTCATAACCACCACAAACCCACACTACTAGTTTAACAAACATCTTCACCTGGAGATGGAATAAACTTCATTCAATTTTGGCTGTATAAAAACTGGACATTGAACTAGTCTTTGATGGGAAAGGATGACAGCTTCAGAAACTGATTAATTCTGCCCTAAGATGGGAATCTGAGAGAGGCAAAGTGAATTGCTCTCTGGAGGTACTGTCCTTTTCAAAAAAAAAAAAAAAAAGGGAGAAGGAACCTTGACAGCTCTGTGGACCAGAGATGAAGTGCACTTCACAGGTCAGGAGAAGCTCGATGCCAATGTCTTCATTAGGTACCTGAGGTGATCCAGGTTTCTAGTTCAACCAGTATCGTGGGTTCAGAGAACTGTGCTGCTCTTCTTGAAGTAGACACCTACACACAACTAGCTGAATGGATATACAGACCTATTTGATGGCATTGACAAGGGTCAAGGATGCCCCTAGAAACATTTGAAATGCTCAAACGCATCTGCAAAGCACGGCAGAGGTGAGCCGGGACCTCTGTGAGAACAGGCCCATCTGGAGCATTAGCTGGGAGCCAGGAATGGTCCCCTCAGGGCATCTCACTTGACTCAAGGTGTACGTGTAGGTCAACTGCATAGAGTCCCACCAGTCTGCATGGCTGATGTTTGCATTTTAGATGACACGGGCTTCACTGAGGACTACATTCTCAAAAGTTCTCTAGCCTCAGTTCATTTAAAACTCATACACAGGAACATATCTATCCCATTCTATCTTACCAGGGTCTGACTTTACCTTTAAGAAGATAAGCATTACCCAGTGCACACTGTAAAAAGTTTTTTCATCGACTTGTTGCCTTCAAATGCTTAATTTGCAAACATACAATTCACAAACTATTAACATGCCAGTTTCCAATCAGTGGTTCATTTGTCATTCTTGTTGTATGGTTCACTTGTCATTCTTGTTGTATTAGTATAATTTTTTTCCCCTCCTTTTTTCTGATGCCCATTTCAGGAAATTCAGATTATTTGCATGGGAAAATCTCTAAAAAAAAAAATAAAAATCTTCTATCCAAATAATTTGATGAGGACAGTTTTATTTGAAATGAAAGGGGTGGGTGAAAATTGGTGAAATCACACACGCGTTTTTTTAATTCTCAGTACTCACTACAGTAACTATGAAACACAGCTCGCACAGTCTGACACCAAATTCAGCACTGGAATCACAAAAAAGTTTTCAACAAATCACATTTCCACATTCAAGCCAGCATAACGGACATGCAGGACAAAGTGAAAGTACATCAAATTGGCAAATTACATTAATACAGTAGGTTTTATATAAAGCAAGGGTTTACAATATAGTATTATGGTTTGCTATTTGCTCTGGCAGAAAAGTAAAATAAATTAACCAGACTGACCTTAAGATTTCCTTGCCATCAGTTAACTGTGAAGCTCAAATCTTTTTCAGCTTCCAAACTATCTTTCTGAGGTGCAAGTAACATGCTCACTGGATCTCTGAGGAAGGACATGGAGCTCCAGAATCCTGTTGATCCTCCCACAACTCTCCAGCTCATTTAGCAGACTTCCTCTGGTTTACATTTTGCTTCTTCATAGGCCCTGTAATGTATTTTGTTATATGTAAATACTTCTGCATATCTGTATATACTTTTTATGTAAGTAGTATGGGAGAATTCTTAAGAGTGAATTATGCTGCCACCACCCTTACTCCTACCTTCCCTCTTTCTATTATTTGTTTATTTATTTATTATTTTAATTTCATTTTGGTGATAATTTTGGCTTGGAGAAGCCATCTTGTTTAAAATGTTTCTGTTCTCATTTTGAGATGCACAGCTTATCAGGAAATATAGGATCCCAACTTTTTCTCATTAAACAGCTTTTTATAGGGGAAAAGAAAGCCAATGGAAAATGACCTGCTGAAGAAATGGGTAAAATTCTTAATGCTTTGATGCTCCTTTGTTTTTTTCATCATGACTTTTGAGACAGAAGCACTACTGCTTGTGTATAAGGAGTGGCTGAGAGAACTGGGTTTGTTCAGTTCAGCTTGTTCAGTTCAGAGGCCAAGGGGGGATGCTATTGCCCTTCTCACCTGTCAAATGGGAAGATACAGAGAAGATAAGAGTCAGACTGTTCTCAGAGTTACATGTGAGAGGCAATAAGCACAAGCTACAACCAGGGAAATTCTGATTACCTATTAGGGAAAAGGTTCAACAATGAGATTTTGTAGAATCTCCATCTCCAGAGATACTCAAACTTGACCAAGCAAGGTCCCGAGCAACCTTTTCAAAGCTGGCCTTGCTTTCAGCAGAGGTTTGGACTAGATCGTGTGCTGAGGTCCCTTCCAAACTGTTCTTCTGCAGCAGAAGCAGTTCTTTTCTTTGCTCTTTGTATAATTCATAGTGATTTCTACAACTGCAGATAAAATTTATCAAGCACGAGACAACTTCTGACAGTGAAGGCATTGAAGTCTATTTGCCACATATGTGATTCAGGTGATGGGACCTGCAGACAATTTCAGCAGACAGCTATACATATGGTGGTGTCCTTTAGCGAGATCTTTAACTCTCAAAGTTAGGGTTGTTTATATGGAGTTTAGCACATCCATGCTACCCAACCAGGCTTTCCTATATGACTCATTGAGATGCAAGCTTCCAACAGAGGCTATGGGAGAGAAAGGATGTAGAAAAGATCAAGAGGCCATGAGAGAGCAGATTGTAGTCATTGCTAGTTATAGGACTGTCACGCATTTTGCAGGAAATGGTCCTACAAGAGTGATGGCTTGAATGGTGATTTCCTTGAGATACAGTAAAGACAGAGTCAAACCCATTTCAGGTCTTGAAAAATCAACATTTTTCAGTTTCTAGCCATTTTTCCTAAGGTTGGAAATTTGGTGGGGGGAATAAAGCGAAGCAAACAAAAAGATTTTATTTAGCGCTCAATTCCATTGAATATCAGAAGAACCAAAAAGCATTTCAGCTAGCTCTAGTTCACATGTTCAAAATCTTTGTAAAGCATTTGCAAAGTACCAAACCCGTATTTAGCATACCAACAGTAAACTGTTGATAGAATTTTTTATTCTTTGCATAATAACTATTTCCACTGAGTATGTATCAATTTTTAACCTCTTGGCAGACACAAAATCATTGCAGAGTAGAACTTCTAAGAAATTACTTTCCTTTTTTCCTTTCAAATCAATGCTTTCTCTGTTCAATACATAGTTCTAACCTATTAGATTGTTAAGAGTCTCTCTGATATAGTTAGAGTGATAATTTAATTGAAATGAGGATGGAAAGAAGAAAAAGGTCACAAGCTTGCAGATAGTACCTTATAACAGATTTGTTCAACTACCTGGCCAATATGCCACAGTACAAGTCTGTATTAGACTAAGGTTTGTAATTTCATGTCAACCAGTTATTCCTCCTTATAAATATTACAATTCCACAGTAGTAGTTTCAGTATGATTACTTCTTGCAAAGACCTGTGTGATTAATTCCCAAAACAAGATTCATCTGAATGTTTATTCAGTTTCAGTTTTGAAATCGGTTGGACCTGCATTCCCCTCTGTTTTGGAATTCCGGGTCATTCCCAGTGAGTCATTAGAGATTTAGTACACTCCTGCATCTCGCTTTTAACTTTTCAAGTTTCATATATCCAGACCCTCCCTTTTTTATGTAGCTGTCTCATGTTTTGGCTTTTCAACTTTATCAAAACTAAGAAATATTATTCATTTTTACTTCCTGACAATACATATTTTGATAGCATCTTGAAGATCCAGCCAGGAGGAGGACCAGTTTGTGTTAGGCTTAACACAGCCCCTGAGATCTGGTTCCCTTCTTGAAGAGCCCAAACAGACAGAGCAATTGTTTTAATTACACTACTCTTTAAACCTGTAATAAATTAGAATTTTTAGTAGCAGTAATCCACCTGTAGATTTTAATAAGAATCAGAGCTTTCCTGAACTAGGCAATATATAGTAAGGAAAACAAGCTTTTTCTTTATTATCTGGGTATCTCAGAAGATGTTGCAAAAGAAAGAGGTAGGAGGATACTGTATTTAAAAGTATGCAAGTAAACGGAATTTAGTTTATCTTTCTGAGAACCTGTGTTATGAAACACCTTTTCTGGTTGTTTATTTTTTCTTTGTATACCATTGACAATAATACAAAGATACAGGCACATAAGTACATCACTTACATAGGACAAAGATTTAATGTTTATTCTGATGCAATTACCTTTGTCTCCAGCTAACCTTAACCCTCTGAATGAAGTGATTCATTTCAGATCTTATTTCAAGATGTTCTAATTAACATGGAATACATAGTTCCTTTCCAGATCCATTCCCAGCTGGATTTCTGTTTTACTTCTTTGCTTAGGGGTATTTCTCTGACTGTGTCCCTTCAGGCTGCTCTGGGCTCTGCGTGACGGGATTATTCTGCAATGACCAGAGATTCAGATTTTGGGGAACCTGATTTCAATCCTGTTTTCTGTCTTTAACGAATTTTTAATATTTTCTTATAAACATCTTTTTGGTTTCAGTCAGAGATATTAATAGTAATTTGTGTTTTCTGCTTACCCTTATGGACACAGGCAGGGAACACACACAACATCTGGATAGCCAAAAGCCAGGACATTTTGGCTGCTAGTAAATTGAACATGCCCAGAAATGTTTCCAGACACAGGAGCCAAGTACAGTGTCTTGGCTTTCGAGATGGCTGTATAGAAAGCAGCTATTGGGAAACACCTTTAGAATATTTTGAGAGCCAAACTGTATCAGGGAACTGTACAAAAAGACTGGCAAAATTCATGCCAAAGAACATACTAACAGCTTAACGACCTAGCAAACACACTCCAGTACCCAGGAACATTCCTGAGCCCACGTGGTTTACTACTGTGTGGAGTCTTTGTGCTGTTTTCATCTGAAAATTGGTTCAAGCACATCTGTGACATAGGCTTAAATTATTAGAAGCTTTTAATATTTTTATTTCATTCTTTTAAGCTGTCCTTACAGCAAAGACACAATAACGTAAATATGGGTTTCATCTCAGTGCACAGGGTCAGAACAAAACTTTATGAACCACTCAAGCCCTGAAGCCAGGAATAAGTAGCTTTATCCTAAATAATATTAAAGTTGCGAGAAAGACTAACTGCTAAGGCAGCCCGTCCACTTCAGGCTCAGTGAGCTGTTTGTATGGTTTCTGATGGCTATGCTTAGCTGGAAGACATGTATTTGTTTTCCCAGTGTCATTTTTGAAAATATTTTATTTTGTTATGAATTGAAAGAAAACAGGGGGGGGAAAAGATTACGCTTCATCATCAGAAGGGAAAAGATTCGTATTTTCAGCTGGGAAAAACTTTTGTTAGTTTTGTCTTCCCTCTCCAGGAAGAAGTAATTTCTGCCCGATACTCAGTGTTTCAGTTTTCTTGGGAGAAAGATCAAAGTTGGTTTTGTTTGGTTGGTTGGTTTGGGGTGTGGTGGTGGTGGTGTTTGTTGGTTGGGGGGGGGTCCCAGGAAAAAAATAGTAATTTCTCCTCTATAATTTGTTGATTTTTTAAAAGATGGTATAGTCTATTAAAAATTAATTGAATGAGAATCTCCTGGTCAGCTTGAGTTCCCCCACCTCTGCAAAGTGACTGAATCCCAGAGAAAGTTCATTATTTTCTGCATGTACGATTCTGATCAAGAATTTGCCAGATATTCAGAACTTTGCCATAGAAGTTTCTGAAAAATGATCCTTCACTTTAACCCATTATAGATACATTAAAAAGATAAATCAGAGTGAATATCTTAAGGATTTTTTTTTTTATTTTTTTTTTTAAGTGGGACTTTCAGTATGTATACATTGGGTACTTGCTTTTCAGGACAAATCTTTTCAGTTCTAACAAGAAAGCCCTGACCAGGAGAGCACTAATTGCATTGCCTAGGTGCATTGAGTAGGGATTTCATTTCACACATCACAAACTATCCACACAACCTTGTCACAGTAATATTTCATACATATCTTTTTCCCAGCAAAGTCTAATCTTCCTGTCCTAGTTTCACAGTCCGCTACTCTGAAACAAAGCTCAGTTAAATCTTAATAAAAAAAGAAGCAAAATTAAAAAGAAAGGAAAAAAAAAAAACCACCTCGGTGGTTTCTCTCAGGCCACTGTCCCTGAACTTGCTGAAAGTTTCTGCAACCTCAGCTGGACTCCAGGGCCAGGACTCTGGTAATCATCAATGGAGAGTGTTGCTGATACAGCACATTCAGGGGGAAGGAAAATTAGATGTAGAGTGACACAGAATACTTAGGGTTAAGTGGCTGTTACAGAGTTTATTAACGTCTTAGTTTTTTCTCATTACTTTTATAGAAATGCTACATTTGAAAGCTTTGCCATTAGGTTTTTGGTTTGGTTTGGTTTAGTTTTTAATTGACACATTATTTGTCAGTCAAGAACAAAATTAATTCTTGTGGTTTGTCTTGAACACGTTTTAGATGCTTCTTAAGTTCATTGTTCTCTATTGAGTTTGTGCACCTGTTTTACCTAAAAAAAAATACATTTTAATCAGCTGTATGATGAGAATGGTACAAAATCCCTTTTTGTGGACATGTTATTTCACTAAATGTGTCACACAGATCTTACCTCCCTTTCTGAAGCACTTTTGCAGGTCACTGTCAAAGTCAAAATATTAGTTGGTCCATTGGCCTGCTATGGTGTATGCTCCTGTATATTGCTTTTCACCTCTAGCTTTCAGACAGGTGTACAACATGAAATAATGTAACTCCATCCACTTGACATAGAGCTTAGTACATTTGTGTATATCACATTATCTATTTTTCAGGAAATTTTTGTTCTCACACAGTTATGCAGTCATTTGTTGTGGCTGAAATTCACCCTTGCCTGCAAAATTCCTTAAAAATAAAAAATAAAAATAGAATTGCAAGAAACCAGTCCTCAGCTGGAATAAATTCATTAAATATGATAATTATTTGAACAATGGCATCAAGATTGAAATGGTTTGGATGCAGAGTTTGCATCATTTGGATTTTGCAGTTTGCAAATTTTGGATCAAATTGGTACAGTTTGCACTGAGTGATGATCTGCTCCTATGCATTTCATACGTTGAAAAGCATCTTCAGATAGAAATTCTGATTACTAGAAAAAATGGCAGGTATTTGAAAATGTGCATATAGAGGAAAGTGGATTTTATTAAAAAGTAAGTAGATCTTTTCCTCCTTTGGAGTCAGAAATATGGAATATTAAGCACACCCTTTTCTCACAGGACCACTGAGAAGACCTGGACCAGAATAAATTTTCTCTTTTTATGATGGTTTTAAATGCATCTTTTAGAAACTTCCATTTCACTCTAATTATTTTTTAAGAGATTCTGAATCTTTCAAGATGTTCTTTTCTCTCTATTTATTTCTCTGAAGAGAACATTGCTGCTCACATAACAGTCATTGAAAACCAGATAGCACTGACATATCAATAATGTTAGCAGGTGTGCTTTCACTGTGTAGAAAGCAATTTACTGTTTTCCTGCAATGCACTGAACTTTCCTTATTTTGGGGAAAATTTAGTGGATTTAGTGGACTTCCTTGATTTGGTCATTTTTAAGTGTCTGAATCTTGGAGAGACCTTAGCAGGCATTTCAACGGTTGTGTAATATATTTGTGTCAAGTTTTATTTAATATATATTGCTTTCTATGTTTCAGTGTACTAAGATCATATTTAAACCTACTTTGAGAGATGCAAATTCTGATAAATAAGCAAAAAGTTGCATACCTGTTTGTTGGGGGGTGGGTTGGTTGTTCTCCCCCCTCCCCATAAATATATTCATGGCTTTGTCACAGCTTGTTTCTTTGTGATTATTAGACAGGATGATGAAATTTCCGTGCCACGAACAGCAGAGCACTATTGGGTAGTAGTTCAGTAATTCAGCTGATTTTGTGCGGGAGGAGGTGCCTGCGTCTTCAAATGTGTGTGCTTGCACATCTATATCTCCATTAAATAACTGCTGATATTTCAGACTGCTCTGACACAAAATTAGCCCTGCTTCTAACAAATTAAAGTATGCTTTCATTGTAGCATATTTGTTTATAATATCTAACAAGCTGCTCTGCCTGAGTGCCTGATACAGATGAAACCATTGCCTTCTGCTTGGCAAGTCAAACGAATGTCACTATAGGATTGTTAAACACTGATAAAACCATACATAAAAATCTGTGTTCCTGGACTCCACTCTCCAGTGCATCTGTTCCAATCCTCCAAGCAATGACTATGGGATTCTTCACTGGATTTCTATGGAGTCAGTGGCTTTTTTCTGATGTCTGTCCATAGAGTATGCCCTTGGCTAGAGCATTCCAGAAAAACTGAAAACACCCTGTGCTGGCTAATTAACAGCAGTACAAAAAGCTTGCTGCCAGGGAATCAAATGTTGGCAAACAGGTCCCTTTAGGCTCTTTCTGAGAAGGCTGGCAAATGCAAGCTGTCTACCCATTTGGCTCAGGATAAAACACAAGGCTAGACATGGGCTTTTTCATTTTATTTTATTTTTTTCTTTCATGCAAAAAAATTCTGCAATAACTTACATGGCTTAGCTTGACTTCAATAGCATTATGCAGGGTGCAGGCCAATATGGAATTCACTCTGCACAATCATATGTTTCATATTGGGTTGTCATTCACTTTGTTACTCGAGGGTATAACTCAGGAATAAGTCCGCCAAAGCCAGCAGTTACATTTTGTTTTAAAGCAGATAAAAAGTGAGAAGAGAATAAAGCCCATATTGTGAGGTTAAGAGAGAGAAAAAAAGACCGTGGAAGTTAAGTGGTATGGTTTCAAAACTGCATGTTATGGAAAAAAACCCAATCCTCTATTTCCTAGTTTTAAAATTATAGTTCTTTAACACAGCACTAAGCTAAGCCTTGCTTGGAGTTCGCAGCTCTGCCCCTTACTGCGAGAACGGGGACAGCAGACAAGAGTTCACTACTTTTTTAAATTTTTTTAACCCACAGAATATGATAGAAACGTATCTTCAGAACATATCTTTGTGTTCCCACCTCATCTGGTATGCAGAAAAATTTTGTACGTTTTCTTTCTGCCAGCTTATCCACCTATTGTGAAACTGGGGAGTTTCCCTTTGGAGAACCTCGTCTACCCTGCTCTGCTCCTCAGCTTTGCCTGACTTCAGATGTCCTCAGAGAAACATCTACTAGCACCAAAAGACTAGGGTAGCTCCTTAGGTCCAGAAGAGAAATGACAAGCCAGAATAAGAGAACAAATATCCTACTTCAGCATAGCTGACAGCTTAGATGCCTGAATATTTAACTGGCACGTGCACTTTCACATCCCTGATCCCAAATAGGTACAGCAGACATTTGTCTCATGGCTTCTTCCATTTTAAGTGTTTATCTTCATTACATGGGCACTGTGCTTTTTCTACTCATATAAGACCTTTCAAAACTCCTGGATTTGACCCCATGCATCACGGAGACATTTCTGAAGTCTCAGGAACTTCTGCCACTGTGAAGAGTGGTACTCAGCCAAGTGCAACAGCACCCTTGATCATGCCCTGTCATCCCCATTGTCAGTCTGGCTCAGATGCCCTAATCATAGTCATCAAATATCTCAGTTGGAAGGAACCCACAGGGATCAAGTCCAACTCCCTGCTTCCTGCAGGACTAACAAAAACTAAACCATATGACTAAGAGCATCGTTCAGATGCTCCTTGCTGTCACTGTGCAGGATCACACCCACACCTTGACAGCCCCGTGCTCACCGTTACGTGCCAATGTGGAACGTTCTGTGCCCACCACTGAGAATAAGAAGCCATTCATTCCTTAGGCAACCAGACCATAGAGTTCACATCACCTTAAAAAAGTACCATTCTCTCTTAAATTCCATAGCCTTCCTAACCAGGAAGCCTAATGAACTCAGTACTAAGATTGAAAATACTGTTTCACCCTCATAATGACCCAGTAAGAGTCAGAATCAATGCCAGGTATTGCACCTGGTTTTCAGTCCAGTTCATTCACAGCCCATTTTATCTTGCATGCAAGTACCATCTTCACTTACCATTTTATATTTGCTCTTAGAGTGCCTTTTTTTTTTTTTTGTCCTATGGTGATTGCCACCTACTGCTGTTGGGAACATGTAATGCAAATAAATTAGACCAGACCTTGGCAAACTATTCAGGCAGATGAGTGTTTGCAAGGAGTAGGCAGGCACTTGGAGTAGGCAGTTTCTCTAAGTGACACAATATGCATGCAAAGCTGTAAAATCAATACACCATTTACTGAAAAGGAGTTGATTTTCTGAAAAGTTGTGTTGATTGTATTTACTTTGAAATGCTTTTTTTTGTATAGCCCTAATTGATTATGGTTTTCCTTTTTGTGAGAACCATTAATTAAAATGACATCACACTCAGAATAACTTGTATATAAAATGTACAGTAGGACTGTGCTTTTATAATGAACTTCTTGATTAAAAAATAAAAGATATAAATAATTCTGCTTAAACACAAATGAGTCAGGCAGATATGCATAAAAGGCCAACAAGAATTTCCACTTCTATTGCTTTAAGCAAATAGCCAAACCCCATGAGTCTTCACAGGATCAAGGATTATGTCAAACAGGTGCTATGTACAACACCAATCATTAAAACTTACAGACAGGTGGATCACTAAAAATATTTTAATTTTACAGAAATTAGTTACTTTCTTGCTTTTTGGCAGTATACAGCTTCTCTGAACCTGATTTCTAATTCTCATATCCAGATTTCTCAGTGGCTAAATTTCATAAATTTCCTAGCAGCCTGTTTTGGTAGTTCGGGCTGGTCTGCAGTACGATGCCATGAATATAGAACAACTGCGAGCACGTGGCTCAGGACAGCTTCTCCCACATGGCTTGCAAGGGAACAATTAGCTGTGGACAGCACAAGCCATCATTACAGCTTGAGAGAGTCCCCTGCAAACTACTTGCCAATACTCTCTAAGATGCTTTAGGTCCCAGCTTTCTAGGGAAATGTTTCTTTCCTTCTGTGCTACTGAGTTTAACATCTTGGAGCAGGTGATGACAAATTCTCGAGAGAAGGCTCTCCCCTCTGGAACTAATTTCCACCAGTAATGCAGCAAAACCTGAAGGCATAGAGAAAAGCCCATCTGTTCAGACAGGCTTTTGCCTCAGGTAGATTAGTGGGATATTTCAGTCCATCCTTGGTTTCTGTTTGAGGATCTACCTTTGTATTTATGCTTGCTGCATTGTACTCAAAAAAAACCTAGATAATTTTCTCATTTCAGCCAGCTACCAGTAAATACTTTTAAATGTTGTGACTATATTATATTTGTTGGAAATGAACTTGGACAATGGAAGCATGTTTTATTTATGCACCTAGAAATGACACACTGGTTGACATTGATGGAAGTGTGAACAAAAGAGGCAAGAAGGGCTCAGATATCCTTTGGCTGCTGATCTCCCTCAGCTACTTAAGCCCAGACTAACACTTCTGTTGTGAAGGTGGGAAATGAAGATAAAGTATTTGTAATTACTGAGTATCTAGCTGTGTGATTTTATGTTCCTTATTTTATAGTTGCTACTGTGAGGATATAAGAATTGATTCCCATGTACAGTAGATTTGCAGTTTAGCAGTTTTTATTACAGCCGTCTGAAAGCAAAGGTGAAGATCACATTTACATTCTATATTCTCCATAGACTACACACAAAACAGCACAATAAGTTAAAGAGGATCAAACTTAAGAGATAAGAGAATAAAATGTTGATGTATCAGAGCTGTGGGGAGGGTTGGTTTGTTGTTGTTTTTTTTGCTAACGTCTGCTTGGAGTTATGCTTCATTGCGCACTGAGAATCGCCATCCAGAGACTACTCCCATCCTGGGCGGCATTCTGCAGAGGTTATCTGCTTGAGAGGTAGTGCTGCTCTGAGAAGCCTTGATTTTGGACAAAGAATATAAAATGGGCAATACTGAGTTAGTAAGGAGAGATAAGACCCCAGCAGAGAGGCTGCCTGTGAGTGGACCACTGCATTTTTGTAGGACCCCTCGGGAGTTTCAGAGTTCACTGCCTGGGAACACCTCCTCAGTGCTACACAGATATTTAAGGCCATCAGAAATCAGTCACATCTGTGATCCCCAGTGGTTTTCATTAATTTTCAGTTGTCCCTTTAGTCAAGTTTAGACTGCTTGCTTAAGTGCTTTTTCTAGATTCGAGCCCTCTCGGACACCTGAGCTGTACTGCCCTCCGTGTTAGCAGCTTTCCTGTGCCTGAGATGATCTGAGGATTTGCGGTCCTTCCCTTTAGGGAAGCATGAAGGATGGTACATGTTGGTCAAATCACCCCTTGTTAATAAGTTATTTTCTTTTTTTTTTTTTTTTTTTTTTTAATGAAGAAATTAAATAACAGCAACAAAAAAAGAAACTTATTTTCAAAGGATTGCAAAGGCATATTCATCTGATAAAACCCTACCATCCTTCGGAACTGATAGATGCTCGGATCTCCTTGACCACTGTCATCTACTTTTCTTTGTCCCTTAAAACTTTTCTCATTTGTTTGGCTTCCTTTTTTGTCTCACGTAATGCCCATTATGCTGGAGCACTACAGACTGTGTAGGGTTCAAAGCAGCTTGTTCTGCTACAAGTTTTCAGCAGTTCTTCAGTGCTTGCTCATAGGTATCTACAATGAGCCGTCCTTCTTTCCACCTGCAGACCACTGAGATAAATCCAGACACTACATAGCAGTACATATAAGTATTACTGTATGGCCCACCAAGCACATCAGATCCATAACCAATTCAGAAAATATCACCTCCATCTGTGAGATACCCAAAATTCAACTGGACATGGTCCTGGGCAACCCTCTCCGTCAGACCCCGTCTGAGTAGTGAGGTTGGACTAGGTGATCTCAAGATATTCCTTCCATTCTCAACAATTCTGTGATTAATAATTACCCCATTTCAATATTTTTTTCAGCATCAAACATATTCACAGTTGAACCAGATGAACTTACTATATATGCGAGAAATAGCGTTACTTCTTATGATCCATAACTAATAAAGCAAAACTCATACATCTGTTAACTATAAAACTAAAGCATAATTAACTGGCTCAACTAAACTAGTTCAACAGGACAAAAATAAAGACTTCTGACAGCATTAGTGTTAAAAGATTTAATTGCTTTCAGATGAGCAAGGACCCCTGGCTCTACTGTCCAATTCACTACTGAAAGCACCAGTAAAACATGATGTGGAGTTGGGCATGGAAATGACACAACACTACCTCTCATTATTACCTGGGTAATGAAGCTCTGTTAATGATCTACTGAGAATAATTAAATATAGGGGAATAAATAGAAATAAATTTATTTAGAGGAGTGTTAATATTTTAATATATTAATATTTATATGAACATATTTGTATTTGTGCGACTAAATAAATAAATATAGGAACTAAATAAATAAGCACAGATTTTAATTCAGAAGCTTCTTAGCTGCTTCCAGTACTTGGGTCTCAGTAGGTGGTCTGTCTGCTCCACACGGTGAGGGTGAGACTGCTTGTAGCCTGTTTAACTAAGGCAGAGCACCAAATTTTGAGATCTCATTGTACATACAAGCAGATTGCACTCAGCTAACATTTCTCTGTCAGGCAGCCTTCAATCTTATCAGGTACTAAAATGTGGCACCAATGTGAATTAAAATATTTGTAGGGTTTTCAAAAATAGCCTGACAAATTAGGAAAGAGACCTGCCAAAATGAAAGTATCACTGACTCTTCTGCTGCTGTCTTTTGTACTGAAGACAAATGACAAACTCACACAAGTTCCCTTCTGCACAAATTTCTAAGGACACTGCAGTGAAGTAATGGCACTTTAAAGCCTGTTTGATGGGTTCAAAGTCAGTCATTAACATTATGGAACCTGTCCTTCCATTTGCTAAGGCAAAACTGATCTTTTACAAAAGTTGCAGTGTTTCATAGCTGTTGAGTTGTGGGGAAAAAAAAAAAAAAAAAAAAAAAAAAAAGAATCAAACGTTTGTTTTTTGCTAAAATTTTACTTTTAAAGTTTTTAAGGTTGACTCTTAGGCACAATAACTTGCAAGTTGATAAATATATCTGACATAGGCTAGAGAAAGAATCAGCCTTATCTCCCTGCTCATTACTTCTAGCAGAATGTATTTCTTCACTCTCACAAACGTCCTTTTTCCTTCGGTGTTTGCACTTTCCAAATGTTAAAGACCCTTAAAAAGCTCTCACTGCTTCTGCATGAAGAAGGTGGCATCAGCATCTGACACTGTGTCTCTTTAAAGTGTTACTGAAAATAACAGTAGTTTCAGGAGGCAGCTTTGTGGGCACCCAATACACCTAGTGAGTGGAACAATTACCTCTGAGAGTAGAATCAGGGATTTTTTTTGAGATTAATTACAAAGAGCACAAGGGTTCTACAGTTATTTGTCTCTTCTGTAAAATAGGTACAGGACTCCTCACTTGTCCTTAGCAAATAGTTCATGGAAATGCATCTCACCCAATTCACTTACCTACAAACCAGCTTTCCTCTCCCAGCTTGTCAGTCTGGGATCCTTTGGAAGTCTTGGAAGGAAAGCAGCACTGTCAGGATAAAATTCATCTGACCTATTTTATGTGTAAGATTAAGATCCCTGTAAAGGGACTATGCCCCAACTCTAATTTTACAGAAGTCACAACTGGATTTCCAGGAAACTGGCATATAAACATGTGAGGTCAGTACAGAAGAGTAACACACTTGTTCCTGTGATTGTGGAGTTTTAAAAGGTTCTTTGAACACTGCTGGACAAAGAACAATATAGGTCAGTAAAAATCTATGTATTTTTTTCATGTTGAATCACATTCTTAATTAACATGTAGCATTTCTCATTGTTTTTCTATTATTTTGAAATAGTATGATAGGAGATTTTTGATGCAATAGATAAAAATATCATTTTTATTAAAGATCACAAACATTTATGCTCTGAGTAACTAAAGAATAAAAGGGTAAATTTAATAATACTCCTATCAGTGACTAATATCTCTGTTTCTCAATGACATAATTTGATACCTAAAAACCAGACTCTCTTTCTGCTATTTTAATATTATTTGAAGGTGTAACTAAAATGTCCAATTAATTAAACCTGTATAAAATTATGTCATTAAATATTTTTTTATACTTTTGAGCCCCAAAATCTGTGGAAGATTAGTCAGTTTATATTAGTCTGGGAGAAGGAATTGCAAGTGTCTTAACCCAGCTCCCAAACAAAATATATCAATAAGCAAAATAACATTATGAGTTGATTATATCACATCACATTTTTTGACAAAAGCCTTTCTGAAAGCATCTCTGAGAGCCAAGAGAAAAGGTAAGCTCAAAATCCCTAATATATTTTGAAGATTAGAAATAATTAAAAGCATATCTTATGCAAGAACCTCATTCTTTTTAAAGCATAGCTGTGAAACTGGAAATGGATGTGCTGCTGTATAATATGTATTGGACAGGAAAAGCAGGATTTAAGCACAGTGACACAGGATCTTTTTTAAGAATAACAATTGCAAATGTGCTGCAGGGTTTTTCGATGAGGAGATAGGACACATCCAAAATCCAGAAAAAAAAAGGGGACACCACACACACGCACACACACACTTTACTAGTAAAGCACATAAAGTTTATGGGAATTAACTTAGCTGCTGAACTTTGTTTCAATAATACTGGTTGCTGTCTGGAAAGTGATGAATATATGCAAACTTATGGGTGTCTCTAGGTAAGAGTAGAGGAAAAGGGTGTAGGCAAGCAAAAATATGACTGCTATAAAATGCTAGGATAGGAATAAAATGCTGGAAATTTGCAGAATGCTGTCTGAATACATTTAGTAAGAACCATGACAGTTATGTCAGAATAGAATAGAATAGAATAGAATAGAAAAGAAAAGAAAAGAAAAGAAAAGAAAAGAAAAGAAAAGAAAAGAAAAGAAAAGAAAAGAAAAGAAAAGAA
>JAVJGJ010000014.1:5436654-5458143 GCA_035590215.1 Microhierax caerulescens | reverse complement strand
CTGCTCAGAGCCCCGTCCAACTGGACCTTGAATGTTTCCAGGGCTGGGGCATCTACCACCTCTCTGGGCAACCTGTGCCAGTGTCTCACCACCCTCATTGTAAAAAAGTTCTTCCTTATATCTAGTCTAAGTCTACCCTCTTTCGGTTTAAAACCATTCCCCCTTGCCCTGTTGCCACAGACCCTACTAAAAAGTCTGTCCCCACCTTTCTTATGATCCCCCTTTGAGCACTAAAAGGCTGCAGTAAGGTCTCCCCGGAGCCTTCTCTTCTCCAGGCTGAACAACCCCAACTCTCTCAGCCTGTCCTCATAGGAGAGGTGCTCCAGCCTTCTGATCATCTTGGTGGCCACTACTGGACCTGCTCCAACAGGTCCATGTCCTTTTTCTGCTGGGGACCCCAGAGTTAGATACAACACTGCAGGGGGGGGTCTCACCAAAGTGGAGCAGAGGGGTAGAATCACCTCCCTTGCCCTGCTGGCCACGCTGCTTTTGATGCAGCCCAGGATATGGTTGGCTTTTTGGGATGTGAGCACACACTGCTGGTTCATGTCCAGCTTTTCATCCACCAATACCCATAACTCCTTCTCCACAGGACTGCTCTCAATCCCCTCATCCCCCAGCCTCTACTGGGTCTCATCTCCTGAAGTCCTGAATGTCTTCATTCTGCTACTTACCTTCTTCAATTCTCTCAGGATTTTAAATGCTATGATCTCAAGGTCACTGCAGCCAACTATCACATCCCTGAATACTATTACATTAATTACATTACATTGCTGAATTAATAATATGTTCATGAGTAGCAGATCCAGATCCCATTTATTTTCCATGCCACATGTATTTGTGTGCATTAAAAACTACTTCATTAAACCCAGCAGAAGCTGTGTCAAAACAATCTGGAAACTTCTGGGATTTCTTGTGCTCTGCTGCATGACCCTCTCGCAAATATGGTTAAAGTCCTCCATGAGAACCAGGACTAGTGATCAGGAGATTTCAAGGAGGCTTCATTCATTGTCTCTTTTTGATAAAGCTGTCCCTGGCAGATGCATGACACAACTTGCTTTTATCTCATGACCTCCTTTATGGTCCTGACCTGTAAGTTCTCAACAGGCCTTATGGCCTGTTCCTTTGCAGATCTCCATACGTGTTGTCCATGCACATGCTGTCAATCCATACACGTTCTACATGTGCATTCATCCTTGCATCTATCCACCACCACACTCCACCACCATACCCCAGTTTTACAGGCTATCCTGCCACTGGCTCCATAGTTGTGCAGTTGTGCACAACCTTTTAGGAAAACCTCCTGTCTGATTTCCCCTGCATATGTTGACACACCCTTGAGATGGGCTTACAGTTTCTTGCAGGCCACTTCATTTGTCAAATTACCAGATTATTATGTAATGTCTCGGTGGTAAATAAGTATTGTATTTTAACCTGTTTTCCACTTGGTTTTGTGCCTTTAATTATTCCCCTTTTCAGAAAACGGTATTCAGAAGTTTGAGTTAAAGGCCTGTAGTTATATGGATCACTTTTGTTCTCTTAACTTAAGCTATTAAACTTGCTGTTTTCCAGTCATATGGTAGCTTTCTGTCTTGAAAGGTTTGTTACAATCCGTGTGCCTTGATTATACTGCCATATGAAGGAGCCATATGGTGTCACAATCTGGGAACTGGATGAAGACCACCGGATCATGTCACATAGATTGCATACCAGCTTCTAGTCACTGGGAACATAAAAGGGAAAAGATCTTCTAATCTGCTATCAATACTTCAAACCATACAGTTTCTCCTTAGTACTGCTTTACATCCCAGTTCATTTTAGCTGGTAAAAGTGAAATCTGTGTGGAAGAAACAGAAATTATTCAGTTGCACTGTTTGCATTCTGCGGTTGGTACCTTTTCTAATGTTACTGCACCTGTAATATATAGATCTATCACAACATGTGCTAGCGTGCTCTAAATTTCAAGACTTGAAAAAAAAATGATAAATGTAGACATTAGCATTCTCGTGGGCTTGGTCATCAATATTTCAGCTTAGGTAAACAGGAGCTTTGCCTAATTTATTGGTTCTCATTATATCTGGCATGTAGAAGCTGAATTCCCCTCTGCTTGGGAAATTCCCCATCTGCCTGGAAAATGACCTTTTCTGCTCTGCAAATCAGTCTAACAGAAGGGACACAGTTGGGTAATATTGTAGAAAAATGACTTTACTTGTCATCAACTAAATTGTCTTGATTTTGACCCATTTTGAAATTAGTTAACATTTGCTTCCTTTCTCATATCTCATGCATAATTCATTTGGATTCTCACTACACTTGTGCTATGCTTCCAAAGTGGCGATGTTTTGTATAGACACTCTTAAGAGCAATAGTAACACAACATTTGTCAAAGTGTCATAGTGAACAATGAAACCTCATTATATGTCACTCAGAGAGTTGAATGAAAAGTGATGCTACATCTAGGCAATTTTATACCTAAATCATAAAAGGTGAAAGACGGAAAACAAGTTTTTATTGTTTTGATTGTATTCCAGTTTGATTTGTTCTCTGAGAGCTCTCACATAAGTCAATATTAATATTCGTGGTCTTGATCCTCATCTGCTGGAGTTACTGGGAATTCACCACTGATTTCACTGGGAACAGAAATAAACTCCAAGTGAATGAAATTACTCACAGGTAAAAGTTTGCAAGACAAGATCCCCTAGGGCAGAGGCTGTCAATTTTGTTTGCACTGTACAGCACTGAAGATATTCTTCATGTTAGACTGCAAAAAAACCCCAAAACAAAACAAACTTGAACACTGCATGCCATACCACATTGCTATACTTCAATCCCCCTAAAATAAGAGATTGTTACTCAGGTAGGAGAAACAGGCAGCGTGAACAGTTAGTTTCAATACTGAAGTGTGCACTGGAAGTTAGAATTTCTAATTCCAAAAATGATACTGAACATTTTCACCCTATCCTTGGACAAATAGCTTTTTTTGTGCCTCTTTCCTTTTTGCCTTGTCTGACTGCCCTGATATATGTTTTTTTTGTTATGGATAGGATTCTTTGCTACTGTGGTCATGAAGTGTATCTACCCACCAATCCTGAAGACAAAGGAAAATAAAAAAACATCCATGTATTGATTATAACCTAAGTATTCAAATCCATGCAGTAACACCTCTCTTCTCTCATAGTTAAAATTTGACCACATTCCACCAAATCCAGCCCTTCAATGGAAAAGTGAGCAGAATCCAATGTTAATCATCAACATAAAATATTCAACAACAAAGGAGGCAATATGAAATAGACTTTCTTAAGCTGAGAGCATCCTCACCCTGGAGTGAAAGAAGAGAAGAAGTATCAGCTTTCACTAGGCTTACCTGTCACTTCACCAAAACCCATCTTTCCCTAGAGCACAAGTTACTTCTATGGCTGTGGGGTGAATCAAGGCTTCCCAGCAGCATGGATTGCCTCCATCTAGCATTTTCATTAGAAAAGTTTTATGTGATCCAAGACACTAAAAAAACAGGAGTTGATCCAAGGATGACAGTGTAAAAACATAAGCATAAGCTTTGCCATGTCGATATACAGCCACACTGTCAGTCATTGTCAAAACTAGAGAGCACAGCAGCATATCACGTCTTTTCCTGTCAAAATGTTCCCTCTGACAAAGGTCAGTGCCTTCATGACATAAATCTGTTACCCTATTATTGTCGTATCATAAGAAAGGAGTTGAGTCAAATGTTTGGAACAGATAGAGTCAATGCAACTTAATTCAGGAAAGGGCCATATTTCCCATTTTCCCTTTGTCAGGCTGCCAGCCATCAGTATGAGTGTTCCCTCTCACAATCTGTTTGTGTTCCAGTGAGTAATAGCTTTTTACTGGCCTGGAAAATGACTATCCCATTACTAGCAAAGTGCATTCATGGGATCAAGTGCTTTTTGAATAGTTAAGTACATTGTGCCCTTTAAATAGATCAGACGGCTTCAGATGAAACCTTTAAAACTATGGCCAATCTGCTGGAAAATTAAAAATATAGTAAATCCATTGCTGGAATCAGGCATATTTATGAACTACTCAAATATACAGCCACTTAAAATAGTTTGTTACTCAGTGGAATTTATAAGGTTTTTTTTCTCCACAAGAACTAACATCTCCAGTAAGTCATGTAAATTTGTAATAGATGGAAAATAAAGAAAAATAATAATATCCAGCATAAATTATGTCAAATTGCTCACAGCAGTATATAGTTTCATAACTATTTGAAAAGATCCCACATCATCATAAAAACTGTGCACACAACTCTCTTCCCTGTAATGCCAAGGTGAACTTGGAGTACATGCAACTGCAATCAATAAATGTACATGAATGTAAAACTATGGTAAATACTAGTACCGTCAAGCCTGGTGGATATAAAGATATGTTGGTTAAAACACCTACAAACATGCATAAACATGTCAGGAAGTGGAAATTATAGATACCAAGTTTTCTGGATGGGACTGGCCTATTTCTTATAATCAACAAGACTGGGCTAGGTCTGTTGACTCCCAAATCTGATTCATAAATGTATTCACATGATCCATGTGGCTTCAGAATTTATTTTGACATAGTCATTATAACGTTATAGCCATGCTAATATTAAACTTTAGGAACTGGGGGAGGGCAGTAACCTGGAGTTTACACTCTAATGTAGATTGTAGAGTAAATTCTAGTGTCAAGTTTGAAAGATCTGATTATTCAGTCACAGAATACAGAATTGCAGTGTTGGAGGATTGATTGGACTATTTTTCATCTCTTGCTGGTTAGATCTGTGATCTATGCTAAATAACTTTTTTTTTTTCTGTTCAAAATCAAACAAAAGCTCTTCAGATTTCATATATAAAACACCTGCTGATCCCTCCTTCTAAGTGAATGGACCTCCAGGATTTACAATTCTAATAACAAGAATTTTAAAAAGGACTGATACAAAAAATATATTGTTTGCTGGTTTGTTTGACAGCCTCCTATCTTTCTTTAGAATCTGAAAATGGAAAAAGACCGAAACTGCAAAAAAAAAACCCAAAAATGCAACCAGACTTGGATAAAACAGAAAAAACATGGTCAATCCCATCTTTACTCCCCAGAGAAATGAATTTAGAGCTTTATTCCCATACACATCTGTTTCAAATACCTCAGCCCTGGTCTTGCCTCCTCCTGCAGTTAATAAAACTGGAGAAACTTTCCCGGTGAATGTCACATCACTTTGCAGCTTTTGGAAAACCTAATGCCTGTACTTTCCCCACAACTTCCTTCCTCAAGATATTTTATGGGTTCCAGCTGTAGCTCTGAAGTCCTCTTTGCTCATGTTTCCTTTAAGTACTGTTTCTCCACGGTGCAGCTGGCAAAAGTCAATGCCTTAATCCACTATACGTGAGAAGGAGACATTACAAACTTGCACAGGAAGGTACAGGATGTCACCAGGGAGGTCTTTTGACTGGGGGCTTCAGCTCTGCAAGAAGGTGCTGGTAGCATCTTTTCTGAATTATGCAATTAAATTAAAGCAAAATGAGGTGCAAAAGGGGATGTAGGAACATGGATCTGAAAGAAGGAGAGCTATCTCTGTAGGCAGCAAATTTGAGGAGAAAGCCAAGACTGAACTTTGTGTCTGGCTGTTGGTTACCGGGAAACTTGTATGTTAAGAGAGACTTTAAATGGGTGTTTTAACTTGGGTGCTTATGCAGTAATAACTGGGGTGGGAAGTAAAATCGCATTGGAATGCAAGTTGCATTTATGGACTCATGCTGTCATCCTTTTAGGACATACTTTCATAAGGAAACTGAAGGTAAATCAGTGATAATTCAGCTTTGTACTTTTAGGCTTTATCATCCATCCCAGAACAATTCGTGATGCAAGTACAAGTCCTTGAAAACAAACCCCAAAACCTGTCCTTATAACGCTTAATTTGGTCATCTCATCACAGAAACACAGAGTCCAAGGGATTTGAGTAAAAAGTTCATAAATCAGATATTAAATATTTTGTCAGAGAGCAAGGGCAGGGCTTAAAGCCACTAATCTTAACTTTCTGTGAGTCAGACATGAGGCCTCTTTCCTGACTGTTTTGGTGGCCACTGCTGGTTTCAGAGACCCCTTGTAGCAATGAGGTGTAGAAGATCAATAAGAATCTTATGAAGAAGTGTTTCTTAGTGACCTTTACATTTTCTTTCCTTCAGTTCTACTCAGTTTCCCCTTGCTGTTATATCATGACTAAAACCTGAGTAATAATGCCAACAATTTGGTCTTTTAACCACTCCTGGAATTATATGCCTTTATTTTTTACTGAATGTCTTAAAATTGCATGAAGAACAGTAAGATAATATAATTATATTTAATAATTTTAAATTAAATTAATAATAATTCTTATTTTATTCTCTAAGAATCTGATTTTTTTTTTGTTTAATTAATCTCAGGTCTTCCTTAAATGTGAAAATAATGATAATCCTCAGGAATGATGAAAAAAAGCTGTGGAACTAAAAAAAAAAAAAATCTTCCAGAAATGGGGAGAGATGGTTCAACTATTATTTTGAAATTAGTTGTCATATTACTCATATCATAAAAGATAAGACCAGAAAGCTTTTCAATCATTATTAATTTCCTCTATAATTTCTGATGCAATATATAGGCAAGTTTCATATGCTGATCATACTTGGGACAAGAAAATTAATATTAGAGGCAAATATATTTAAATGTTCATCTACAGAGGTTAACAAAAGGCTGGGAAGGAATATGTGTGTCTTGATGGATTGCTGGCATATAAAGTTCTGACCAGACTGGCTGGTCATATATTCCACAATCATAATTTTGATCACTGTATTTATATATATGTCTATATGTACTTTTTTTTTTTTTTCTTCTTTAGGAAGTTGTCTACATTTTCACAGACAGCTGGTTTTATTAAGGTAAGAGTACTGTGTGTGGACTGTATTTTAAAAACAACTGTCATCAACTTTGATGTACAACTGCATCTAAAATCAGTTAGGTATCCATTGTTTATGGACGAAGTTGGAGATTTTGTTGTGTGGAGAGGCAGGTTGTGTCAGAGGAAAAATTGTTGTCAAATTAAAGGAGTGGATAAATCTATTGTATGCTTTAATGTGGTATAATTAGGTAAGCTGGCTTTGGAGGTCTGAGTCACCGTTACGGGTGCCAGCTGCATGGCTCCTGCACCAAGCATCAGGGTATCTGGACTTTGTGCACCCGCCAAGTACGGGAGAGGGAAGGACAAGATTCCTGTATCTGTCACCCATTTGTATTTTGATATTTGCTCCATTCCCGTCACCTTGACCAGATTGCTGGTACCCAGCACAGCTAGGCCATGCAGATGTGAAAGGGCTGCTCAGCTGGTGATTTCAATGGCAAAAAAGAGAAAAAGGTGGAAAACAATGATTTTGTTTCATTTTCTTTCTCCCCTTAAAAACACCACCTTTCCTTTCATCTTTATTAACTGTGATATGGTTTTAGTTATAACGTGAGTACTGGAGTCCTTTTGACTGGGATAGAGTTAATTTTCTTCCTAGTATGGATTTGTCTCAGGTTCCTTTAGAAATCATCACTCTAAACCTCTGCTAGTTTTGCCATCTCAGGTATGGGGAAATCTTTGTGATGGATTGGGAGTCTGGCACCAGGATCTGGTGTGTCGTGCCATGGACAATCCACCTGTCTTTTCTAATAGACACCATTCATATAATACTTATGTCAGCTAACTTAAAAGATATATGGATTCCCACGTGTGATATTTTCACTGGTGTCTGAATTAAAGATGACATTAAACATATGTTTCTAGCCATAAAATGAGATAAATGGTCAAAATTTTCAACATTTCTCATTGAAATGCAAAAGCCAAAGTTCAAATCTAAATGACTGTTTGTAATTAGCAGCATGTGGTTTAATCTCGAGTTCTTTTACAGTTCATTCCCATGAATGAAATGGCTAGGCCAAGAAAGCTGCCTATTATTAGAAGTCAATGAAATATTTTTTTTTGTCTCCTTCCACTCTCTATCTTCCACACAGGCTTGCATGAATGTAGTGAGAAGGGGACTACTATAATTTGCTTAGTTTTTAATTATTCTTATTATGTGCTGTTCTCTCATGTTTGTACTGAAATTATTTTGAAGTCTTGAGCCAGGCTGGAGCCAATGAATGAATTTCACACAGGCAGAAGGATGTTGTGTGACTACAGTCCTTGCCTGCAGAAAGCTGGTACTGTCATTCCAAGCGGTCAGGAAGAGGGTTTGAGCAGATTACCTCTTACAATACAAAAGAAATCAAACAGAAACCCAAGACTGGTTTAAACATTAAGTCAATGTTTTAAGAGACACGCTTCTGCTTTAATCTTCCTAGTTTGGTTCAATTTGATGGGTTTTGAGGGTTCTTTGTTGTTTGTTGGTTGTTTTTTTTAATTATAACCGATGCTATAATAAAAAATGAGGTTTTCATAGGATTCCTGGAGCTACAGATTTCAGAAAAAAAATGCAGAAAGATGTGAGCAATGCAACAAATTAACAATATTTAATAGACAAAATTAAAATCAAACTTCATATATACTTATGATAGAATGAAGGACTCCATTTATTATCTGTGCCTTATCCCTATTTACCCACAACTCCACAACGCTATTGAAATCCCCTTCCTCCCCCCATAAGATATCACACTATTGATAAAACAATACAATACAAAGGTAAGGGGGCTTCCTGCATTCCATATTTTCTCATATTAATTGCCATGGATTTTTTTCCCATGTTATGATGCATTCCAGGCATGTTTTACATTAAATCGTTGCTTATGACCTTGGATAAAATTGCTCAACTCTTTTTGTTGTTTGTTTATTTCTCCATCACCCACCCGATAGAAAAGCCATTGAGAAAAATGTGTAATGTCTCTGACATTTAGAAACTCTATTTAAAAAAGCATGTGCTATAGCTACCCACCCTGTGAACATATGTGGAACAGTTTGTGTGTAGTATATAGTGTCAAGAATGAAATTCTTGTGTTTGGCTACTGCATATGCAAGAGATGCAAGATTCCATGGAACAGACTTCTAAGAGTGGCATATTGTACAAGTGTGATTGTCACTATGGCCTTTCTGATATAAATCCCCAAAACACAATGGGATACTGTTTGGAGCTTTTATGGTTAGAGTCTATCTTGCATGTCCAGTCTTTGCTGCCTGAGCCTGTCCTATTTACAGCAGACTTCTGGCTGCTCTAACATACGCTGCTAACATCAAGCCTTTAAGGAGCTTGCACTTGCAGAGCTGAGCTCCACTATGTTCCTCACACATCCTACACAAAATCCCCCCTGGCAGAAATGGGCAGAATCAGCATTTATCGGGAGTTTTCTTCAGTACAAATGTGTCTAAATCCAGCTACTTTACACTTTCTGATCAGAACAAAGGGAACGAATTGGAATCTGGCCTGAGGCTGTTTAATATTACATGAATTCAAGTTGTGCAAAGAGGCTCAAAGAATCCCTCTGTGAACCGGTACCACGAGACTACAACCAATTGTGCAGTCTCAGCTACCCGGCAATTGCATACATATACAAAGGGTCTCTAGCCTGACTGAAGGGTGGCTGACACCCAGAAGGGTGATATTGTCTTCTCTTTATTAATCTCTGCAGGTTGATTTTAGCACAATCTGCTCTGCACCCTGAGATCTTCATGGCTGGGAAAGACTTTGGTTTGCCTTGCAAAACTTAGTCAAGGCATCTCAGACTTCCCAAGCAAGGGGCAAGCCACTGGGAAAACTTTAAAAGACCAAGCTGGAAGGAGACAGTGCTTTCTAGCAGGATCTATAAAACTCTTTATTCAAGTCAGGGTAAAAAGTTGCTGTTTGCTCAGAATGAGAAAGAACCATCTGCTGAATCCTCTGGGTTGCTTCCTCCTTTCTCCCTGATCTGACTAGGGGCATTTCAGAAGTTAAGTTTTACAATATACATCTGTTAAGCTGCAAGCCACACGTCATTGCTGCCCAGCTGAAGAACCAGGAACTTATTTTGTTAAATATCCCTTTCAGATCTTTTACTTTATTCACAAGCTTCCTTTCCTCAATATGCTCATTCCTTGCAAACAGAAGACCGTCATCACCTGTTCTTTACTTGTTTGCATGCTGATAGCTCTTCCCCTCTCATAAATTCCATTAATTAATGAATAGCCAGAAGGGAATTGTCTCCTCAGGCTCATTAAAGAAATGGACACTAAAATGATATGAAAGCAGCTGCCTCCTTTCTGTCATTCCCTTCTGACAGCTACTGCTTTCCTCATCAGTGCTAAATTATAACGCTGCTTTGATTAGCAGTCCAGTTACTTGCTGCAGCTGCATTTGGAGATGGAAATCTTAACTACACAGTCATGTTTAATTGATATTCTCATCAAACTGTTAACATAGTAAAAAAAATGCAGCACTTCAATACATCAGGCTTGTGTATGTATATTAACTCCTGCTGGAAGTTTTTTTTTGACCTTGTAGGCAGATTGAAAAGACATGTTGTTTCTTGAAGCTTTCTAATAAGCCACTGATTATTAGCTAAGCTCATTTGGGAACCGGAGGTAAAATTTGTGATAAATCTCAGGCCAGAGAATGCCCTAAACAGAAACATCTTTGATCAACATTCCTGTGCCTAAATATGAATGCTGGTTTCTGTGCTGAAGAATTTAGAAATTATTTGCTTTAAAGCAGAGGATGAGATCCTCAGGATTTCACCTAAGGGTTTCTGATCAAGAGCTATTCTACATCAAAATTGTAAACCTGTGTTGGACAGATAATCTATAAATTGCCTGGTGTAAATTAACACAGTTTAGAAGATGTTCTGCTCTGGTGCTGACCTGTGGTGCTGAAACCCACATTCAAGTTAAGCCCAAAAGAGAGAGAAAAAGATCATTTGCCATGGGGTATACCAGAAAGCATCCAAAATCAGAACTAACAAGAGCAGTTCTTTGAATTCTAGCCCTAGAATTAATGTATCGAATACAACTCTGAAATAATCTAAAGTGTAATGGAAAGACTTGAAATCTCTTTGTCTCCCTGTTCATGAATTTGCATTTCAGGACTGGATTTGGACTTTCATTATCAAATATAATCACTTTTGGATGACAAAACCAAAACTTTCAGATTCAAGTGTGTTACCTTATTTATATAAATACAGAATCCTTGACTGACATTGAAAGCTGCTCAACTTTACTTGGAGAGAATTCCATTAGAAGTTTCAAATTTTGTGCAGTGTTAGTCTAGAGTTTTCTGTTAATCTATGGCGAATTGGAAACTTAAAATCCTGATTTTATTTTATACAAGGATGAATATTTGAAGGGTATCTCCCAGTTGTCTCCATTTGCTGCATTGTTGGAATATCATCTGTTCCCATTCTGCTGCACCTCTCAGTATGGGCACATCCTTAAGCATCTAACTGTGAGATGCAGTCCAGATTCAACCTGTTTATAGTAGCACCTTTGCTTCTATAAGCAAAATCTAAATCAAAACCCTTTGCTTCAATATGTAAAAAAATGGGGTGATTTTTACTAAGTTTGATGTGTGATCCTAACTTGTTACAGAGACCAGTAAAGGTGGGTTCAGAAAAACCCTGGGTGAGACACTTTTCTTGTTGATCAAACAGGAGACCTAAGGTCTTTCTGTAAACAATTTAAATCATCCTGCTGCAAGGAATCTCAGCTTTTCTACTCTTTTCGGACTCAGCAGAGAAATTTGACCTTTAAATTGAAGCAGACAGATTTTGGAAAAGTAATTACAATCCCACTGTCCCCCTTCAATTCTTCATGTGAAATGCTTTCAGGTTTTGTTGATAGTTGGTGCTGTATCATGTTAAATATTTTTACTTTGAGTAAATAACCTAAAATATTTCATTTCTTCTTTCAGTTGCTTAACTTCTTTCTTTCTTTGATAGCCTATGATTGCACTCCATTATTCTGTATTAACTGAAGAAATTAATTGAAGTGCCTTTGAACTGTCTTGTAGCAGCAGTGGAAAGATCTAGGTAGCTTAGTATATCATACATATCACAATTTTTTGCAAGTCTGTGGGGGATTCACATCTGTTATTAGGATTATTTAGAAATGTCATAGCTCTGCTATAAAATAATTTTAAAAATTCATTCTCTGTAGAAGTTTGTAACTTGGCTCCAAGAATGGGCATCTCAGCTGCCTTAAAATAGTTGAAATTAATTTAGGCTTAAGAGGATGATTCATGGGCATGCTTCAAAGTTCATAGCGCAAACTCAAAACTTCTAGTGGCTTCAGTAGGTTTTGGCACCAATTCAGAGAGAGCAGGATTCTAAACTGAAACAACTGTTATTCTTGAAATCCAGTGCATGTCTACTGATTGTTGCAATACCTAGCCTTATTTTAAATGATTGACCATAAGTTTTAATAACAGCTGTGTTCACTAAAGGTGTTCTAGCTATCCAACTCCCTCAGACCTTTCTTTTGCTGAACAGAAGCTTCTCAGAAGCCATTCTGTAATCCAAGGATCCAGTAAGGTAGACAGGGTTTATCAATTAATTTCACATAAACAGCCCAGTTATCCTGTAGCAGAAGTGCTTTTACTTCTCAGGGAAGTTAAATATAATTTTTTTCCATATAGGTGAAAAATGTTACCTCTTATTAAACCTTTCATTTGTTTTCCATGCCACTGTCTCTTTTTCTGTATGCTGATCTCTAACCTTCAAGTCATTAGATGCTTTACGCCTGTAAGATAATTTATTAATTATAACACACATTTCTTCTTAATTAAAAGGAGCAGTTAGCTTAGTTTTTGATATTGTTGCTAAAATAATTCATCAGGTCCTTTAAAGTAAAAGCCAAGATATGAACTTCCTATAGTGTTGTACTTGATGCTGTTGTTCCACATCAACTGCCATAGCATGCAGTAGTCGAATGGGAAGAGTGCATCCATTACAGAGTCGTCAGGCTGTCTAGCTACTCGTAATGAACTGAAGACAGGAGGGAAGGGCAAACGGTTATATTTTAATCTGTGTCCACACTCATAAAGAGAAGGAGCTTCTATAAAGAGAAAAGAAGACTCCTGAGAACACAGATTAAATATGTAAGGAATTTTTACTTAACCATACAGGCAGGTGAATCAGTGTTTTGTACCACTGTTCTGGAAAAAGCCCTACTTCCTTTCTAATGCAAAAGTGAAGAGTAACAGGTAATCTGAATTAATGTGAACTGTGTTGGCTTTAATTTAGAAATGTACAGAATATAGGTCTATAACTAATGTGCTTTAGTTGAAGTAACTTGTGGTTAGAGCCCTACTGGAAGCCCTGTGATGAAAACACTTCTTCATCTGTGCCCCACTGCCTGAAGAGCCTTGCTGCTGGGATTATTGACAGTTGGTTGGCAGTGTGGTGAACTGCAGCTATTTCCACTCAGTCAGGAACTGGAGATTTTCCCAAGGTGAAGAATTATTTCTACTTTTTGGACACACTTGATATTTGTGTTGCCTTGGAGAGTATGAAAAAGAACACATCTGCAATATAGATCTAATATAATCTAATATTTGGAGGAAAAATCAGTTAGGATGCAGTCTTCGGTCCAGCAGACTTCAAGAAGGCTTTAGTAGATGCAAGAAATTACTGACATTGCTGATGTCTCCCCAGGTAACAGTACCCCAGCAGCCCCCAGCTTCCTGACACTGTGGCATACTCTTGCCCAGAACTATCCCATTTTCACCAAAGGCCTCCATGGCAAAGCATCTGCTTTATTTTCCCTGTATGACTCATTTATTTGTATATGTTCATGTTTATTTTTTATAACTCTTCTTTGGTTAATACCATTATCTACAACATATACTGTGTTTGGGCCATACACGTGTTTGTGTATGATTTTCTCTATGGTTAACTCTCATGTATCAGTTTATTTATTTGTGGTTTTAGAAATCCAGAAATACACACCTTATATATTCATTGCTGAGTTTTTAACTAATTGGTCAGCAATTGAAATCAGTGGAAACTTACTACCATGTGAGAAGGTGAATATGAAGATCATGTAGTCAGATCATTATTTGTACTAATTACATTACTTGGACTAGTATGCTGTAGAAATAAAAGTGGCTCCAGTTCCTTGTTTATTCATAAAGTTAATTCTAGATTTCTGTAATTTTAAAATGTCTGAACAAGAAAATACAATTATACTTTTAGGTAAGCCTTGCTCACATCTTCAGGCAAGGAAATACATTCTTATTTATATAGACTCCTCTTTTCTAGAAATTCATAAAAATAGATCAAAAGCAATGGAAAAGTGCTATGTAGAACATGGACAATAGTTGAGACATTCCTAGCCATTTTTTTCATCAAATTCAAAGGCTCTTGATTCTTAACGGTATCACAGATTTACTTGTTCCTTTTTTATTTTCTGTTATGATTGTTTTCAAAGCATAACACCAATATGAGCAGAACACAAAAGCAACATTCTTTCAGAATTATACTGGGGCACAGTGGGCACATTAGAATCTGACATACTACCCTGATATTTTTTTTAGGAGTGTATATGAGCTAAGGATACAGCAAGAAAACGTTTCATTATGAAGGACAATAGAAAGGTGCTGTCTTGTGTCAAGGCAAAATCTTAATCGAGTCCATCCAGGGGTACATAATTTATTTCAAAAAGAAAGCTCTCCCTCACTTCTAACCTTGCTCATTTCCAGTTAATCAGAAATAATTTCTCCCATTGTGGGTATGAAAGTCCTATTTACCCAGATATTAAAGAAGGCTTTTACTGGTCCTTTAAAGCAGAAGTTCAAATCAAACCACTGTCAAACCTGTCAAAGGCATATTTTTCAGCTCTTTGGGAAGAAGGAAATTTGAAATTTTAATGATAATAATTTGAATTGTTTTGATAAATGACACAACAGAAAGGACATGTAAATGTTTAAGGAGAAATAATAATCACAAATGTCTTCTTGTCAGTTGCATTACTTGTCGAAAAGAAAATAAACTGATAGGCATCCCATGCTAGATATGAAGACAGCTTCACTAGCAAGAAAAATAAAGGCATCATAAGGATAAGGAGTTTCCAAAGCCATAAATGGGAGTAAATATGAACAGAAGGAACGTAGGGTTATTTGGGGTTATCACAGCAACCCAAATAAAATGGATTTTAATGTCGATCTGTTTCTGTGAGATGCAAATGAAATACACAGATGCTTTAGAGGATCAAATTTAGCAACTCTGAAACTTTGTGTATTTAGAAGCACAATATAAATTTTAATGGGCATTTCCATATGGGGAGTTCTGTGGATGGAGCTGCAGAGCTCACAGAAATACAACCATTTGTGCCAGCCTGTGTGGCACTGGGGCTATCAGGATGTGTCTTACAAGGATGAAAGGGAAAGCTACTATAAACACTGGGATGAGTACCATGGCAAAATGCTGACTTCCATCCCCTGCCACCTTCCATAGACCTCATCCCTCCTGTTCCTTTTTCTGTAGCACATTACAACCATGATTTTTTTTGGAAGTTCTGAGTTGTGTGGGATTTGGGAGGATATATGTGAAAAACAACACATTTGCTGTGCGTTTCCTACAATCACAGGTGACAGGACCTGATGATCAGATGATCATGAGTCTTTTTTTCCATTAAGAATATGACTCCTAAAGAACCCTTAATGAATCAGCTGATAAATTATCAAGTTTCTTGTTACAAAGACTTATTTTGGAAGAAGTGACCTTGTACTCTAAGCTTTCACTGAGTGAAAACAGTACCCAGGAGGGTCTTAAACAGTGACCAGAAAAATATAAAACAAATTTAAAGAATTATTACATTTATCTGTTCACATAGGACATAGGTTGCTGAGATCATGATGATTTTTTGTCTTTGTACTCAGTCCACTCAGCTTTTGAAAGCAGAACTTGCTAGATGGTCAGCCATCAATAAAATTTATGATATTTTAATTCTTTTGGGGAAAACCAGGTAAAGATCATTGCATTTCAGACAAGGTATATTTAGCAAACACAGCTTCCCCTAGATCTTTGTACTCCACATAATTACATTCCACATACAGTAATTGAAACTTGCAAATATGTCAAACTGTGTGTTTTCACAAACCAGCAGTAATCAACTCAAATTACTTAAATTCACTATTTGACATAATTGCTATAAATATGACAGAAAAAGATATTTCTAGGGTGTATTACTTCATAACTATGTCAAATGAGTACCTGGGGAGATAACAGCATTGTGTTCCTATGGCAATCTGCAGGAAAGCAACACTCAGTACCAGATTCTTGTTTTTCCACAAACTTTATTTAGATCTACTAAAAGATTTACTGAAGTGGAAGAGGAAGCTTTGTGGTCTGGGACCATACGTGTACTTCTCTGATTCAGAAATTACCATAAAATCAAGCAATTGGAAACTACTGGCCAGAAGCTCAGCAGCTGTCAGCAGTAATAGCTCCACTGAAGTCAGAAAAAACAATGCTGATTTTTACCAACAGAGAATTCAAATTGCACTTCAATGGAGAATACCCATGCTGGTTGCCCTACATTGTTACAATAGACTTGTCACCTCCACAAAGACTACTCGAAGACCAGAGATTGTACTATTTGTTGTGCATTTCATGTGTGACAGAAACGGCTCTCTAGGGGTTCATGAAAGCCAAATGCTGATTGTACTTTCCAACCCTTCTGAACCTTTGAGATGCCATCAGGCCCTGAGAAAGAGATTTTTCCAGCATGTTTGCTTTGAGAAGTGCTGTACGGATTGAAAGGAAAAGGAGAGGGCAGGGGGGTGGAATGGGTCTGAATCTCCTAAATTGTAATTGAATGTTTCCTAACGTAAGGTCGAGGAGTTCATTTATCCCAACCTGATAGCTGGCTGGCAAAAAGGCACACGAGATATTAACTGATAATATGTATCACTGATGGTGAAAAGAATAAATGGAGTCATTGCAGGAAACAGACACATAAGAAACCAGGAACATAACACACGAGAAAACACATAAAATAATAGGAAATGTGAGAATTTTCCAGGGGTCTCTTACAGCATCTCAGTTCTAACTACTCTGAAAGTCATGCAGATAAATTTTCCATCCATTTATATATATATATATATATATGTGGATTAAAAAAAAAAAAAAACAACACAAAAAATGCAGATACTACCCCATTTGTATCACAGTTGTTAAAGAGCAATGCAACAACCAAAACATATATTACTGCAGCAGGAAAACAGAAGGAGCAAGCTTTAAAAGTGGGGGTTATCTTTTACTTCATCCCTCTGACTGCATGGTACAAGGCTGAATTTAAATTTATTAAAACATCTAGTCTCTCTGCAAGTTCCCTCAAGATTAGAGATCCCTGTGGACATTTCCTACAGTGATGCTCTGAAGTGGCTGGATGCAGAGAAATGTCTTAGAAAGGAGAGATAACTTGTTTACCATTATCTTTCTCACTTTGGTTGTTGGTTTTTGGGTTTGGTTTTTTTTTTTGGGGTGGAGATAGTGTGTGTTTTTCTCTTGCAGACCGATGTGTACATGTATTTTGTACATGTACAAAAGAAGAAAGAACCACAGTATTTTAGGAAAAAAAAACCATCCAAACATATCTATCCAACACCTAGTTTAAGAAGAAATTATTTAAAGAAAGATGTAGCTAAACGCCCCAGTTATGAATCATGTATCAGTGCTTCAGCCTGTTTTACGGGTATGAGAAGTATTGGCCTGGCAAGCCAACACAACAATGGTTTTTCAGAAACCAAAGCTTCTTCTAGCTGCAGAATGGCCACTTGAGCATGCAAACAGCAAAAGTTAACTATAACCCAACATTATTTTTAATCAATACAATGCTTTCAAATGATGTTACATTCACCCTCTGTTCAAAGCCTGTCACCCTTTATCCAGAGCCTAGAGAGTCTGAGAAAAAACTTCAAGCTGTTGGACATTGAGGTGCATGACTGAATTTTGCAAAGAACTTGCATGGAATTCAAAGCATTCCAAAAAGTAGAATTAATTTAAAAAATATAGTTAATGCATTATAAGTTTAGGAGATGCTCAAGCAGAATCAAAATGCAGTAAATCCAGCATGTTGTGCTTTATAATGACAAGCTGACACACAAACCAGACCACTTCTGTGGAAGGCACGTAGCAGGGGGATTACATCCCTTCCACTTGTCACATATCCCCAGATGAAGCACCTACATAAATATACCACTCTCGCACTGCATGTCCTCCCACAGGGCTGTCAATGGAGTGAGGTGTACAAGGAAAACCTGAAACCTGGGTGGCAATGGGAGGCTCTGGGTTTGTACAAAAAGGTGGGAAGAAAAGAGTTTTGACTTGGAAACTTGATATGGTTTGTGAAGCCCAAGAGAGCCTTGATTCAAGCACAAGGTTGAATGAAATCCCAGGTTAAAACAACAGGCTCTTATGTGCTTAAAACCATCTAGGAATCAAACAACTGATTTTAGTTTTCACGTAAGCTTCTTTCTGCTCTCCTGTTAGGGCAATTATTCTTTGTGTCCATTCCCTGACCCTAGCTTTAGGCAAATTTGCTCTTTCCAGAGGAAATAAATAGGCCTTGGAGGACTGCAAAAATCTTTGGAATGGAAGGAATATAATTAACACACAGAAAGTCATAGCCTTTGTTCTATAAGAAGCTATAAAAAATGTTTGCAAAGGAGAATTATGGGTTTTCAATGTGTATTGCATAAAGCCATGTCAACAAAACTAATTATTTTTAGATATTTCTTCTAATTGTCTTTCTTTTTTCTCTTTTCCCACTGTTGTGACACTCAGTGAACTTAGGGAGGGAAATGACAGATAGATGCAGTCAGACGTGTTTATATACATACATTTTACATATTCATGGAAGAGACACATATATGTGTGTGTGTGTATATTTATACATAATTATAACTACATCCAGGGTATATCTCAGGACTTCTCAGGAGCAGCATGAGACGGGGCTGCAATGTTGGCCAGAGGTCCATCCAGGAGATGGGATGGACGACATGACTGGAGATAGACTGCCAAAAATGTAGGTCCAAGGTCTGGCCACGACAGGGCTGAAGACACCTCGGAAAGGGACGAAGGACCCTGTGCAAAGAGAGTAGGTGAAGGCCCCAGGTGAGGCTGGTCAGGACAATTAAGGCTGATTAGTGTTCTCAGGGTCCTCACATAGGGATTGATTAATGTAAATTTAATTAATTATATGGGTTATTATTATTTATTTCATATTGGCAATACTCCTACCAGTAAACCTAGAGGACTCTTGGTTGGTAAGCAAATTTTGCATTCCATGCCCGAAGAAGTCCTTTATTTAATATATATCCTTAAATGCATATGGTTGGGAACAGAAAATTAGGGCGTTCCAGAAGTGTGTGTTCTTGTACACTTGTACACTTTGCTGGAGTTATGTGAGATATGTAAGATAAAGTCTCATTTGAAACGTGGTGATTTCAGATTCGGTAATGGGTGTTCATAGCTGGGGATCTGGCTGCCTGATGTCTCCTCCAATGTTGTTTTAGAAGCTGACAGCCCTAAATGACATTAGTCCTTCTGCGAGTCCATCGGCACAGAAAATGAAGCATGATTATTTATTTAAAATTTGTACTAGCAGTTGCTTTCGGTATATATTTGTTGGACTAAAAAAAATGCTAAATATCCTGGAACACACAATCCTGAGATATTTAAAATTTCAGAAAACAGTTAGAAAATCCAAAACAAAGTTAACAAGGCATGGTTTGCATCCCCCTGTTCTCCCCAGTCACAGGCAGCTGATTAACAAGAAGGCTTATTGCTGTTACGGTTACAAGTTCTTTCAGAATTATAATGTAGCTTAACAAATAGATTTGTATCGGTGACACGTGCTAATGGTTGGGTTGTCGCCTAAAAATGTGATGCTCCTATTAACACATCTCAGTTTAGGTTCCTTAATGAACATTCAAGTTTATCTTAAAAGACACTGAAAAGAAAGTTATTACATATTAAAGAGTTGCCACTTGTTTATTTAGCACATTTACTGAAGATTAACAGCAACAAGGGCTGTTCTCATTTGCACAAAATCCATCTACCGATCTTCCAGTGGTGCCTGTTAGCACAGGCCCATTTAAACCAGCTGCAGATTTATTTTTGGGCATGCAATAGTCACATCAATTTCATGTAATCCCATTTATCAAAACCTTTTATTCACTCAGATTTCAGGAAATCTTTATATTCATAGATTCAGTCTCTGTACTGTTCCAAGTTCTAGTTTGCTAATAGGTAAACAAGAGCTGAAGCAAATTGTTTTTTAAAATATCAGGTGTGCCTATTGCTTATATCGCAAAGTGAAATTCATTACATTAAGCTATTGGTCCTAAAAGCTAGTGTCATACTGTGCTACCTAGATGTATTTCCATAGTCTCTTTAGGATGCATTTATATTTGTACTAGTTTCCTGGAAGACTTTAACCACAAGAAATAAATCTGATTTTGAAATATTTACTCCAGGTTTGTATTAATAACCTCTAGGACTGTATTTTTGGAATAATTTGTAATTTCCGACTAACAAATTAAACCAAAGATTTGAGCACTTATGTTATAAATTGTCTTCTAGGGTATTCCAACCTGGAATTCATAGAATATCTTCTTAGCTCTGCCTTGAAAGTTTCTCTAGTTTCCTTCTATCAAAAGTGAATTCTTTATTTTACAGCCACACTAATCAGGCATAATTTATGAGTTAAAGAAGCAGAATCTTATACATTTTTTTTTATTGAGGCCCTCAATATTCTAAATTGCATCAGACTCCTGATGTCCTTTGCTGCAATTATGGTGAAATGATTTTCATATTGTAGAAGCAAGGGAGTGCTGTGAGTCTAGATATTAGACCCTACCTTGACACTAGATTTGGAGTTCCTATTTCTTTTCACACTTCCTTCAACTTGACTGGAGAATTTGGAAGTCTGAGTTACTTTCTGGTACTCAACACAAGCATCCTCATGATATATCAGGTCTACAAGATCAGGAAGAAAATCTTGTAGATATTGGGATATTATAATTATTACATATGTTATAATATGTTAGATGTTATATGATACCTATGATATGTTAGAATAAAATAGAACAAGAAAGAAATCTTGTGGAATTCATTCATTCTACAAGGTGAGGAGGAACATTTGGAAGCTGCCTGGTGAAAACCAGAGCAATCAGCTGAACATGAACCCCCAGCGTGCCCAGGTGACCAAGAAGGCCAACAACATCCTGGCTTGTATCTGAAGTAGAGTGGCCAGCAGGACAAGGGCAGCGATCGTTCCCGTGTACACTTGGCACTGATGAGGCCACACCTCAAGTACTCTGTTCAGTTTTGGGCCCCTCACTGCAAGAGTGATACTGAGGGGCTGGAGCGTGTCCAGAGCCGAGCAGGGGGCTGGGGAAGGGGCTGGGGCACAGCTCTGGTGGGGGGCGGCGGGGGGAGCTGGGGGGGGTTCATCCTGGAGAGGAGGAGGCTCGGGGGGGACCTTCTCACTCCCTAGAACTACCTGAC
>JAVJGJ010000014.1:5409390-5433028 GCA_035590215.1 Microhierax caerulescens | reverse complement strand
CTACCACTGCTGGACTTTGCTCTTGCTGTTCGGTCTTGTCTCATGACTTACACATGAGCTAGTCGTTCACCTACATGCTCACAGATCAGAACAAAAATTCCAAAATGTCAAAATGTCACTAGAGAAAGAACAAGGAAACCTGTCAGGTACTCTAAGACAGTGATGACAACTATGACTTACAACCTCTGGTGTTCTGACACAATAGTATAAAATAAAGATCCTGTGGATGATAGATCTTATATGTTGCCATAAATTCAGTAGACCTTTTTTTACTCTCAAAACCTTGTGTAAGGATACCCAGGCAAAATGGCTATAAAAATGCTGCAACTGAGAAAGGAGAGTATTTTCAATTTGTTTTGCATTCACTGCGTGCAGGCAACTAATGGACAAACCAACATGTTACCAGCTGGACTTCCTCTGAGTGGCTTTTTCTGACACGAATTTATGATGTGCAAAGTCAACTAACACATTAGCTAACACTATGGGTAGGCATAAGTACCCATGTGTCGTCATCTCCCACTGAGGAATTCAGCTGAGCACTCTCTCCAGGTTGCATCTTCAGCAGGACACAATTATTGCTGGCAAATACTAACACACTCCTTCCTTTGCACAAATTAGGGTTTTTTACTTAATCCATCTAATCTTGTGGCCACAGAGAAGAAGTTGCCTTCTACACTGTACAGATCTTTAACTTTCTGTGACAGTGATCAAATGTCCTATCCTGAACTCGTCTAAAGGGAATGTGTTTATAGTTTGGTTTCTTTGCATGCTATTCCTTTTCCAGGTGATTGAAAGCAAATTTAATAGCTAGGTTTTAAAGCCAGTTTCTCTCTTGGTTATAGTTTAGGAAGTGGGAAAGGAGTAAAGAAACAATCAGATTCGATGGCTTTATGTTGCTGTATAATATGTTATCATGAAATACAAAATACTTTGTTTCTAGGATAGGCATGTGCACATTTTTACTATCTTATGCCATCGATTTCCAAGCTCTCCAGAATAACACTGGTTATTTAGTTCCTCATTCTCTTTAAGTTGCACGCAGAACTCATTTAACCTAACGTCAAAATCAGGATTCAGCTGTCTATATACGGGTTTCTTGTACTATTTGAGATGTCCTGCTGTACCTGAAACATCCTCACAGGAGGCATGGATGTAACACAGGAGATTTGTATCCCATTGGAGCACTAGCATACAACTGCACATAGTTCACCTAGAGGTACCTAAACTCTGGTGTATGAATAAGTACCTGAATCCCACCCTGAAAGTTAGATGAGGTCAATCCTTAGAAAAACTACAATGGGAGCTTTTAACCAGTTATGCCTCATAACCATCCTGTAATACTAAATGGGGTTCATAGGATGATGCAGATATTTTCACATTTCTGGTGTAAGGTTAGACATCATTTAATATTAATGTCATCAATATGACTTTTGCACACTAGTTACAGACTGAAAAAAAAATCCCCAAAAAACATTAAGCATAGGCTTTTAGGTAGAGAACAAAGTAAATGTTGGTGTAAACTTCACCACAACTCATAATTAGTTTTTCCTACGTCTAATTGCCTACACGTCTGATTGATTCACAAGACCGTTTGTAGCAGCACCATCTAGGGGCTACAGCTCATAGCGGTGCTAACACGTAGGGAAACTTCCAAAACCTCTGTCTCACTGGCACAGCTACATAGTTGAGTAAGATTCATTTGGAATTTTAATATTTTTTTTTTTTTTTGTTCAGTGAGCTTCAGTGACTCATTTTTTTCTGAAATACAGAGACGTGAGAAAAAAAGCAAGAGGTTTTGACTTGATTTTTAAATGAAATGTCTCATGAAAAGCTGGCTCTGCTGAAAAGTGATGTGAAAGCTTTCATTGATGTCTATGAGCCAAGATTTCACTTGATTACTTCTCCTATTTAAACACATTTCTCCTTTAATGAAATACATTTACATCTATAACATCTGAGACAGACAATTCTAAGGATTAATCTTTCTGTAGCATCTTTAAACTTGAGTTGAAGAGTTGAAAGCAAATCAGAAATAATAACCAGACATTTATGCTTTCCGCTCAAGAGACTGTGCAGAAATGCATTACTCTGTTTTGTCTGTTACCCTTTCCTTTCCAATACATAAAACATTTCATCCATCAGTAGCTACTGCCTCAAAGCCCAAAAGACTCCATAAATCCTGGATTATCTCTGTAGTCTCTAATAAGAAAGAAAATATTTGAGGCCTGACCTCCTCCTCCTTAAATTTCCTAGTGAAAGCACAAGTAACTAATCATATCAGTAGAATGCAAGTGATGGAATTAATATCATCAGAAGAATTATAAGCAGATATTAGGGTCCAGCTTCAACAAACATCTGCAACGATCATCTGCTAGTTTTGTTTTTCGCTCCTACCTATTCTATTTTAAAGGTTTGGGGTACAGGAATACTCATGATAATGTGCTCATTGCCAATTACTAAGATTTTAATGGCTTTTTAGAATAAATTAAAGAATTATGTAGAAAGCTTAGGTATTGCAACAAGCCAAGACACTGAAGAAAATGCATGTTTGCTTTAATATTATTGTTAGATTCAATTAGGTTATATCAGGAATAGAGGTAGTACTTACTATACCTTATTTAAAATAAAATAATAAAAAAACAAACAAACCCAAAACAAATCATGAACTGGGGAAGAGAAAGAATAGCAGATCAGTGAGAAGGGAGAAGAGAGCAGTGAAACAGAGGACTGAGGGGCCTGCTGATATGTTTGAGCTTGCTGTTCAGCAGGTGCACTCCCAGATTTCGTCCCGGACTGCCAGCAGCTCAGTCCTGGACAGCACACACTGAAAGCTGCCAGAGCATCCCCACTCTGTGTTTGACGTAGTGACTCTGAGACTTCTTTGGCATAAGAGGATTTCGCTGAGGAATACCCAGTTCAGCCGTTTGCATGAGGAATGAATTTCTGCCCTGATGCTTTATCTGAAAATATCTGCTTAGCTAGGAATCCTAATGCAAACATTGCCTATCCTTGCTGGTCCATCACAACGAGTTTTTACGTGGAAGCTAAAGTGCAGCTGATGGAGGAAGGACTTCTGATAATGAGCTTCCTAATTGATTTTATTTTGCTTCAAACCAGACATCACTTTTGACCAGGTGGAATGTTTATAAATTGTTGTACTGTTAAATTTATAGCCACTTTCTTGGGAAACTAGATATGCTACACAACCATTAGGCAGCTAAATTGCAAATAAGGGATGTGGCCTCTGCAGGCTCCCTGTCAAGTCACTTTGGGGAGACTGACACTTGTAAGGTGGGATTTGGGGCACCTCCCGTTGTTTAAAGTAGGATGGTTTGAATAAACGGAGCTGTGCCTCTGGAAAATGGGATCTGAAAATGCTAGAGTATGCCACACTGTCCCGAAGCTTCTGATGGGAAAGACTCCCGTACCAGACACACTTTCTGTGTCACTCCCATCACAGTGGTTTACTTCTAGTGTTGAGAGACCCAGGCTTAAGGAGATGAGCATCCATGTTGTGAGACCTAATCAGAGTGGGCATGTTACAGCCCCTGAATTTCCTCCCCCTGCACTTGGAGCGGGGATGATCCTCACCATGGTGGCCAGGGGACATGGAGATAGTCACAACTGATTGCATCCTGCACGTAAAGGGACAAAGCCAGTAAAGACTTGTTCTGTGACAATTTATAAGGCCTGGGGCTTCTTTGTGCTCGATGTATTGTCATTCCATTTGTGGGGAGTTTGTCTTGGCCCCTTGCTCTTAATTTTCGTTCATCATATATACCATGGTGACTCCTTTCAATACAGATACACTTCTGTTGTGTTTTATATTTTTATTGCCTGAAAACCGTGTAGCTGAATTTGAATATAAGAATAAGGATGTCACTAAGCAGGTTGTTATTTTCCTTCATTTATTGTTTAGCCAAGTGTACTTTGTGTGCTTTTCACTGTGTATGTTTATACATAATGATGAGTTATTACATAAATCACCTGATAATTTTGCCATTACAAAATTGGTCAATAAACCGGTGGCAAAGCTGTGTGCTTTCTTTTAACTTCCCCCACCCACCCAGGGAAATTGCAGAAGTTTAAAATTCTCTTTCCTCCAGCATTATACTAATACACAGTTGTCTTAAAACACACCCACCAGGGCAAGAAATAATAGCATGAATACATTTCACACGGTGGATGAATGTTTATGGAAACATCTTCACAATATTTACTTATTTCTTCAAAAGTACCGTTGTTTATGGATAATAAAAATTATTAGTAGAAAATAAGAAGAAACATACAGCAGCAGAAAGCACTATCATTTTGTGTGGTTTACCTTCTTTAACAGCTTGGCTTTCCCTTTGTATCTGCTTCCTGATTACTATTATTCTATTGATGGTGAAGAAAGCGAAGGAGAAGGAATAGTTAGTTGTTTAACTGAACTCATGCTTTTGCTGAATGTATTTTTATGTAAAATTAAAGTCACCATAGAAGTGAAGGTATTTTTAACATTACAATGCACTTTAGTGCCTGTTGCTCTGCACAGCCTACTCAGACAGAATTTCACAGTCTAAATTCAGCCCAGACCACATCCTGGTTATGTTAGAGACAATATTTTCCTGGCGACTTTAATGAAATCTGAATTTGGCTCTATGCAAAGATTCCACTTTTTGCATCTATTTCAGTCTAGTCATTTTATCTTCTTGCACCCACCTAGTCAACATTTTGTTATAGAAGAGTCTGGTTTTGAATCGAAGTTGACTGGCTTCAGTGCAGCGGGAGCACCCATGGACCCACTCAGGGCTCCACGTCACAGCCTTGCCTGTCACTGCTTTTTCATATCACCTTCAGGTCAGTGTTTACGTAATCTAATGCACATACAGACGTTGTAGGGCTCCTTGGAAACTGGGGAGCCATAAAAGTCTGCCAAGCTTGCTGAGTTGATGGAGGGTTTGTGCCTGACCTGCCTGATAGAAAAGGTCATATTCACACACCCATTTGCAAAAGAAGTCAAGGAGAGACCTACTGTCCTCTGCACCAGCTTTAAAACATGGTAAATGAAGGCAGCATGAGCACTCAGGTGTGTAACTTTACATATATATTTATGTACTTGGCTGAACTGGGATCTTCTATTGACACAAATGGAAAGAGAGGGAAGGAAAGGATTTTCCTCTTCAAAACATCCACAAATTGCTGCAGTAAAGCCATCATCAGACTTCAGTGGCAGATTACAGAGAAAAAAAATGAAATCGGCATGCCTTATTGGAAACAGGGATACAGCTTCTCTTACTACCTCAGAAAGAGCCAGCAACGCCTTCCAAAGAAGCAGAAAACAAAACCTGTGGGGGAAGAAGGCTGAGATAGCTGAGTGGTAAACACAGATATAAGCAATGCTTGAATAATTTATATGTTCTGTGTGAAAGAGAATTTCCATCTGAGCTGTACCAATTCTCCTTGATCTGCTATGGTACACATTTACATATCAGGGCTGAAGGTCATTGAAAAATTATAGGGCAGAACCTTTCCATTGTGTTAATCACTTACAACTCTAATTTCACACTACATCAGTCCTTTTTTGCTTGCGCTCACAGAGCCTACTAGTCTCCCTCTCAAAATCTTACAGCCTAAAACATTTGCTCACCTTGCATTCAAAACAAGGAGTATCTATGATACCCTAAAGACAGATAGAAGGGAATCATCAACAACTATGGAAAAACAGGTTTTGTGTTAAGTGCAAGTGCTTTAGCTTCTGGTGCCTTTCAGGAAGCCCCACAGCATCCCCGAGTAGTGCTTAGCTGTCAGTAATTCTGACCCTGAAGGTGTATGGAAATTCAGTGACCTATCAATTTAGCAGTGAAGTGGGGAACAGCCTTCTCAGAGTGACAAGGGTACAAGAACCCACTAGCTAGCAGCTGTAAGCATTTGGTTTTGAGACGGAGCTACATCAGGTTAGGAAGACTTAGATCAGATTGACTCAATACTCAGTGTTTCAGTGTCCAAAATTCACCCTTCTGTATCTTAACAAGGGGTCTCATCACAACCTCCCAGATCTGTGTTGGTTTCATTTTCCATTAGTATTCCATCTTCAGAGTAAATTCCAGAATATAGCAGCTTCTATTCAATTAATATAACATGTGTGAATTAAGTGTTGTCTATAACAAGATGTATATCACTACATCTATCATTGCATCTGAAGGAAAGAAAAGATTTAGTATTAGATCATTACTTTTCCAGACAGAGTAAAATATTTCCCAGTGCCTTAATATCCTGCTTTAAAGATTACCGAATATTATGTCTTTTTTTCTTTTGGATTCTTCCATGTCCTTTTTCTGTATTTTTTTTTTCCTTCTTTTATAAATGTTATTTGACATCCTAAATATTTTCTCTGTAGTACCCCATGGCACTCTGACCTGTTCATAATTTTATACATTCTTAAGTATTCCTGTAATCTTCTCTTTAATTCAGCAAAATGCAGAAATACAAACCAAAATGCATCCCTAAGCTGCAAAGAAATTTTAAAACTGCTTTTAAGTGCAGTGCTGATTCAAGACTTTAACATTATTGGGAGGAAATATTACAGGAAAAGCCTTTATCCTTTGGGTGATATTCTACATAATTGGAACATTTCACAAATAAGTATTGATAGCCCTCTCATATTTTTACTTTCTTCTCTCTAAACTTCTTACTGAGCATTAATTCTGCCAGGGTATATGATACCCTGGAAATCAATGCAATATTTCAGGTGGGCTGCACCAGAATATTCTGCGTAGATATTAATTATTCATTTTATTAGACTTTGAATTTAGAAGTAAAACCCCATGGTGATTTACACTTTCTTGTAATTAGATTTAATAACTGGATATTTTTCCTACCGTGCTGTGACTTTGCTTTGAAGGAAGAGCAATATTTCATATCTAGTGATTTCCAATCTTTATCAATTTCCTACATTTCCTTGTGGGTCTCTCTGTGGAAGTTTCCCATCTTGCTTACTCTACCGGTATCACTGCAATACCCATCATTTTCTATAGGTCAAGGAGTTTTGCATGAGTTTCTTACTTTCCTTCCATTTCTCTAATTGGAATATCCTGGTGGCTCATTTCAGTGACCTCGTGAAAGGGGGTGACGTGTCCAAGGAAGGTTCAACACAAAACAAAAATAGTCAAGGAATTTATCCCAGCAAATCTGACTTTTCAGAGAAGTGAGGTCTCTTATCACAAACAAATCTCCCATCACATTCCCACCAGATGTGGTTTTTTAACACTTTTGATTGTCTATTTCTTTGGGCTTAGGTGGCAGCTCTCTAGGTCATCACTGAAAGATGAGATTGCATAAAGATAATGGGCTAAATCTTTATTTATGTTGCAAATGTATTAAATATGCAGCTCAGGAGTAAACTTGGGTTTTAACAACTGTCTAATATGTACATTTTGCAAATAATCCCTTCATGCTGACAGCTGGAATTTCCAGGGTTTGAGGACAATCATCATTAAAAGTGTCTTTTGAATCATTCCTCATCATGCAAGTGTTCTCCATTGCTGAGGGACATCTGTGCAGGGCCAGGTGTGGTACCTTTAGCACAGTCACAGTAAGCTAAAGAAAAAAATACAAACGAAAATCCAGCTTATTATCTAGAATTGTCTCTGAGACGTGATCATTGCTCTTGATTCTGAATCTTCTACACTCAAATATGTTAACATATAGCCCTTTATTATCATTACAATGGTCAAATTAAAATCTGGATTCAGGGTTTGATCAGCTAGACCTGAGGATTTGAAGAGATGGATGAAACATCTGGTTTATGTTTTGTGTTTATTGTGGAGATCAGGCTGATTTATTGAAATAGCATCAACTGTGAAATACGATGGCTTCGCCCTTGGTTCCAATATTCTTTTGCCTTTACTTCTGTTTTTAATATTTTTTTTAAACTATTCCTCATTTTCATGCTATAGTGAAGGATTAAAATATATAAAAAAACCTGCAAGATATTTTTTATCTTGGGTTTATAACACTTGATTCAGTATTCCTAACTTTCTAGAACGAAGTACCTGTAGAGGGAACCGAGGGTTCATAGTAATAGATACCAAAGAAAGAAACCAAAAATGAAGAGTAAAGCAAGAACTTCATAGATTAATAGGAAAAAAAGTTATGAGGAATATAGAAGACAGCTGACACAGAAACAAAGCTGAACACTACAAAGGTGTGTAATATGCATAAGTATTTCAAAGCTAATATATCCAGTCTGAGGTGAAATTCAGATTATTTTAGCCTAAAAGCAACAAAAATATTTTTCTGTTCTTATTCACGTGTCCTAATAGACTTTCACAATAATGAAATGTTGTCTTATATCTAAAAGGCAAAATTTCCAAAGTGAAGGATGCTTGGATGCTAGACACAGCTGAGAGCATGATGGCCATAGAACCTATGATGGCAAGTGATGTCCTGCTTCAGTAAAAGCAATCCAGTATGCCAAGGAAAACAAGAGATTTAAGAAATACGGGGAGAGGCTGAGGCAGCTGGTTTATTCAGCTGTGAGTGACAGGGAGGAGCCTTTTTTCTTTGGGTACTTAATGGAGAGCTATAAAGATGAAAAAGCATGTCTCTTCTCTGAGCTGCGCAGGAAGGGGAAAGAGACTGTGAAAACAAGCTGTAAAAAGGAAAATTTTGGTTAAATATAAGAAGCAAGGGAAAAGAATCACCATGAGATTGAACAAGCACAGGAACAAGAGCCCAGGGAAGCTGTGCAATCCTCAGCCTTGCTGGTTTTCAAAACCCAGCTAGATGAGGCCCCACGCAAAATGTTTTACCATATCAACTGGTACTTCTTCAAGCGGGAAGCTGGGCTGGACAGTCTCCCGAGGTCCCTTCCAACCTGTTGTTCTATGTGCACGTGAGAGGGTCTGTTTTAACAACATAGTCACGTACACGGTTGTTTGCCAACGCCAACTTTGAGCCCTAGTTTCTCCTCACAGATATTACCAGTGTAGCCTATAATTCTGCAAGCCTATGGCAACCACTAGCAATGCACATAATTTAAGACATGTTTTTTTCAAGCTGTTCTTATTTATTATTACAAAGCAACAATGTGCATGGTGTAACAAATATGTACCCTGCTTCTCTAATACAGGGCACCTATCCAACCCACAATACCCTTATAGGAGTGATTTCAATTTGATAGGACTCTTCATACATGTTGCAGGAATATTTTTGATTGTCCAAAATTTGGGTATAATTCAGATTTCCTAGGATAGATTAAACCAACAGCTCCAATGACCAAACGTTGAGAGTACTTTTTGCTCCGATTTACACAGCAGTGCCTGGGATTGTTAAGCTGCTTTGTTTTTGTTATAATCAGTTTCTATTCTGCAGTACACTTCTTGCAAAGCTACCTTGCTCACAGATTAATACAGGCTGACGTTGTTGAGCATTTGCCCATGGTCTACAAGCATAATCAGAAAACAGAAATAATTTCAATCAGAAGAGAAGTAATTTTGATTCCCCGAAAGCTTTTAAATCATCCATAACTGAGATGTCTGCTTTCAGGATCATTGCTTTTCCCCATTACATGCACTGAAATTAATGTTTGCTGAAAGCAAATAAGAGTAAAATTAAATATTTTCTGATACAAATAATAATTGGGCACTTGTCTGATAAGATGGTTTTATTTAAACAAAATGTACTCATGTAACACTGCATTTCCGATTCTACAATCCTGTAATCTTCAGGCTGCTTCTCTTTTCCAAGTCTTCATAATTAAAGGCAGGTGTTCAATTTAGCCACCAGAAGGGATGAGTTAATGCTGTAATTATTAGTTGTAAAAGATTTTTAATTAGAATTATAAAATATTTAGGTGTGTAAAATGCAGGTAGATGCTCATCACTTTTTTTTTTTTTTTTTCACTATATAGGCACCCATCTCCAATTAAATGACTTCAGCTCCTAAGTATTTTCAAAATGTCATTAGGAGCTTATTTATGTCTCAGGGTGCTAATTAAAAATGTTCCTTTGTGAAAAATTCAGATGTAAATTGTTATCCAAGCTTTCTGGTAATAAATATGTATAACTAATAGAAGTTTAAAGTCTTCCTTGGTTACTAATGGAATGGAAACCATTACACGGTGTTGTAGCATTTCATCCTGATTTTCTTTTTCCAAATAAAGAACAAAAATATTTATCAAACATTTCTGACTTATCTACCTTTTTATTAAAAAAGTTATCCATTCAGTAGACAGCAGATATTTTTTTCCTCAGTATATACCAAACACTTTCTTCTAAACCACAGATTTTATTTTTGTCTTTAGCTTACACTGCTAGGTTCTCCACCTCATGAATAATTGCCTACTGGTTCATTCTTCAGGTTTTATGAATTCATCCCAAATTAGCGTGAAGTATATTGTGCTGTTTTGTGTATTTCACATTTTCATGGCTTTTTGACTGTTGGTTTTTGGTTTGGTTTTTTTTTTGGTTGGTTTTTTTTTGTTTGTTGGGTTTTTTTTTTGGAAAGTGCAAAATTATCAACACAGAGGGGAAAAAAGCACCCTTTAACAATATGTATAAAATGAGGATCTCTAGTTCAGTTGTTAATACTCAGGAAAAAGATCTGGAATTGCTGTAGGTATTCCTATGAAAGATTAATGTTAGTCTTTGATATGGTCAGAAGACAAATAGAGTATTGAGCTATAATTAGAAAAGGAATAGAGAACAAAAGAACATGTCTATTTCTTTGGATGGTTCCTTGTATTAATTTTTAATGGCACATGCCCTAGTTATACTATCACAACAACAATTAGAAGAAATAGAAGAGTACTGAGAATAATGACATGGAGGATCAGAGGAATGGAATAGTTTTCACGAAGGAAATTTATAAGGATTCTTCACTTTCAAAAAGAGATGAGTGAAAGGTCTTTAATAGGATCATAAACGAGGTCCACAAAACTTCAGGGAATCAAAGAATCATGGAATGTAGATTTATCAGTTCTCAGGATGTAGGACCTACCCTTTACCCTTGAAACTACAAGTAGACAATTCCATTGGTAGATATTAAAAGTTTCCGTTCCCAAAAAGTCTTTAAACTGTTTACTTCTGGATTGTAGAAGAGCATGTTGTGGAAAGGATCAGTTATTGTTTTATCTTTTTGCTTAGGAAATTGTCACTTCCTAAGCTTCAGCTCCTGGTCATCACTGGAAAGGAGCTATTGGACTAGATGGACCTTTGGTTTGGAATATTGTCAAGTGGCTCTCATACTTAGTTGCTGTAAAAATGGTTACAGCATCTCAGTTTTCTTTTTTCCTCCTTCTTTTTCCCTTTAAAATTAATTTTCCAACATTTCACTCCAAGTTTTCTTCATTTTTGAGGAAATAAGCTCATATTCCAAAGCTCGTGGGGTATTTTTTTTGCAAACTTTGTTGCAATCACACCTGTACACACTTGCAGGTTTCATGTAAATATTTGTTAAATGCTTTGTCATAGAGACCAAAAAAGGGCAATGTTTAACAAATACTGTATCGAGACAATAACAACTCTACCTACCATCCATAATCTACTAAAAGAAGTAGATGAGACTTTAATGAATGTTTATTACTTTTTACTGATAAATAATATACTTAAATGGCTGAACACTTTTACCTACTGCAGGAGCACAGATGCTTTTTCTTCTTGTTACCCCATACTGTGTCTACTCTCCTCATAACTTCTAAAATGTCTTTGTGACAAGTACATACTCATTGATTAATAGTAAATTTATCCTTTTAAAAACCTAAAATAGGATTGTAAGTATTTTTATTATTATTATTATTAAAATTCTGACACACCTCATCACATGCTCTGCCTGTGACAGACTTCTGTTAAATGGAGATTTTTTGCATGGTAACACAGTTGTCATGGGTTCATACCTTCCAAAGGACCAACATGAATCTCAACGCTGACCTAGCATAAACCCAAGCCACAAAGTCAAGAATTGAGCCAGGTGATTCATGTTTGAAGAATGCATACTAATCACGATGTCCACCATCAGCGTACCCTTCGTCCTAATCAGAAGGTTTTCATATGCCCTAAGACTATCTCATAATTTCATCTAATTGAGAATGGAAATGACAGTCCTTTAGAGATCACGTCAAGGCAGATCTTCCATGGTAAAGGGTGAAAACATCCACCGTGATGTATGATGGCTGTGCTTTCCTCTTAATCAACATCAATGTCTATGTTACAAGGTTAGGATGCCTCTTGTGCCATCACAGGATCAAGACAAATTAATTGCCATCCAGAGGTCGTAGTTCCTCCCACGTTCCCCTGGCAGCTCAATTTCATCAGCCTTCTTTTGTAAATGGAAGAGTTTGCTGTCCACTTACGTTCAGCTAACACGGATAGTAAGCAGGACACGGTGTCCTTCTGGATCTCTGCCTTTCCCTGCCCATTTTTTCTCCTTTTTCTATAGACAGAAGCAATTTTACTGATCCAGTAGGTAAGCTTTGAGGAGCCTACTGATTTTTTCTCCAGTATGACTATGGACTGATCATGATAATTCAGCTATGTACCTTGGGATCCATTAGTACCTCTTTGTGTTTGACTAATTCTTGTTAAAGAACAGCACTTCACAAAACTAACTTAAGTCAGCCTTTTTCTGGATAGCAGGTGATAATGATCTAACAAGTAGCTTTAAGGTAATAGGAGCAGAACAAAAAAAGGACCATCTTTAGACATAGTGAAACACATGTACCTATGTGTAATCATTTGCTATAAATAATAATAAAGTGATAAATAATAAAGGAGCACTGACTTAGGATGGGAAAAGGAACCCCAAAAGCTACTGCTTTGTCTATTTAATCTCTCAGATTATTATTTTTTTAATATTTCTCAAAAAGTTGTCATTATTCAGTTTGGGGGGAGTGTGTGTGTGTCTGCTGTGCTTTCCAGTTCTGACTCAGACAAAACAATTAAATCAGACAGCTTATTTCATGGCATTTTTGTCCCCAGAAAAGCAACAAAAATGGGAAGTGTGATGACCCCACCTTTTTTCTTCTACCCTTTCTGATTTTTACAAAGTAAAATTTTCTACATTGTTCAGTGGAATAACAGTCAGAAAAAATAAAGGCTTTTGGATCCTGTATCAAACAGTATACTTTGTAGTTCACTGACCCAGAAAATATCTGAACATTCTGAAATATTTTCTTCCTAATAGAAACTTCACAAAAGAAATGAAAATTGATAAAGGGTGTGGGTACTAAACAAGTTGTGATACTTGTATATGGTACTATACTGGTTGTGATAATGTTATAGTGACAAATTTTATGGTGCTCAAGACATTTAAACACACGAGAAAATGCAACCTCCTCCAGGATTTGTCTTGCACTCCTTTAAAATATAATAGTCCTGACCTTATGGGAAAACTTTACTTATGTTGGTGAAACAGTTCTATGAGTGAGTAGTCTCCAGCATCAGTAAAAAAAAGGAATAAATTCACAGTTCATATGTAAAGGTATATATTTCATCAAGATCATACACACATAATCAAGATAATATACACATCCATTTATGCAGCCATGGGTCTGGAAAACAGCTTCATTCATTTCGATTCCCTGTTAGTAAAATCAGAGGATTTGTCAAAGGTAATTTCTCAATTAATATTACCTACTTTGGTCATGAGAACACGTATAATAAATTAAATAAAACAAGTTCACAGTAATTTTATAAAATGAACCGATATCTGTCTCTTGACAAAAAAATAAATGTAGACAACTAAAGTCTGTAAAATTGTAACTTGCTTACAGATTTTTCAGGACTCAATTTTTGTTTCAGTTATCAGTGCTGACTACTGAAAATACATGTTTGATTAGACAAGAAAGAGAGCTATTACATTTGCTATGCTACCTACCTCTTCACTAAGCTTCTTGGATCAGAAAAATATAAATAGAAGCCATCAATGAAGTTATGATAAAACCTGACAAATGGTTTGGCTTGAAGACCCAAACTTGTGTTTTGACCAGGGCAGACAGTTCAAAGAGCTACAGAAGCTCTGATAGTGGCAGAGTGTACACCATGATACAGAGTACACTGCATCCTTGTATTACATGCTTTACAGTAACTCATACAGCGATGGCAAAGGGTGGATGCTTCTGTGGTCTAATACATAGATGCAAACTGCCCAGGGCTATTGAGCACAAAAATAAACCACTTCCGAGTCACAGGGTCCTCAAGGCGTTCTCCAAGTCACGGGCTATTGGAAATGGTCATTGTTGTACTCTGGCCATCTACTAATGGCTTTTTTGGAGATAGATTCTGGGCTTGATGGGAATTTGGCTTGACTCAATATGATTTTCCTATGCTTGTGTATTTTCTTGTAACAAAATATACAAAACGTATTTTCCAAAGCAAGGAGTGACAGTCTATCCAGTTAAATCAGCATCTGTTTAAGCTGAATTGTCATGATTCATCTCACCTCGCTGCAGAAACCTCCAGTGCGAATGTCTACGTCAGAACTGGTAATCCACATCTAATTCTCAACGGAGACAGATAAGCACTTTCAGGCTGTGATTCACTGCATCTTAAGGTAGATATCTAAAATGCATTATGTCATAAACCGGAGTTAACTGCCAACGCTGTGCAATGAATCCACAGAAATGCCTTAGCAGGATACTTACCGTAACATGGTTTTCACATGACCTTTTGACCCCTGATGTGAAACCATTGGGATCCAATCAGTGGTTTCGTTTAAATATAAATTTCAATATAATCATTCATTTCTCTCACACATTCTTTCAGGACTCTTTAAAGGCAAGGAAAAAGGAAAAGCTGCACTGAAAGAACTTTATTGTACTGAGTTGCCAGGTCATGAATAACCATACTTCACTTTTATTTCCGAAATCATTTCAATTTCAGTATTTAAAAGGACATAACTAATGCCCTGCTGGGAGGGAACATCTAGCCCTGTATTTGGCCTCCAGGAGGGGCAATAAGGGAAGCTGCCTATGGAAAGCATCAGATCCTGACCACTGTCTGCAGTCCATGTCTCTTGCATCATTTCCCCAGCACCCAGAACTGTTGGTTTTTGAGATATTAGAGGTTATATCCCTGCTTTTCCAGTTCCTTTTAATGGGGCTGCTGTCTATTAATTTTTCTGAACTCTTTTTATACCACTTTCTCTTGACATCAGGCTTTGGAGATCACATTTCATTGTGCAAAGAGGAGTTTCAGTTACCCATTTTAAACTCACCTGCAAGCTTCAGCTAGCATCCCATCTTTCTTGTGAGTTTTGGATGAAAAAAAAACAAACAAACAAAACCAGAGTTCTGCATTCCTCCTATCTTCCCCCTTTTGACTTTGTACACCGTGATCATATTCCTCCTCAGCCTTCTCCTGTCCAAAGCCCCAGCCTCCTACCCAGGGCAGCTGTTCCAGCCACTTGATCATTGTGATTAAGTTACTCTGAACTTTTTTATAACTCCACAACATCCCTCTTGAGACAAGGAGAACAGATCAGCACATAGCAGTGCAAGGTGGGGGTACATCAGGCTTCTATACTGCAGCAAAGGATGCTTGTTCTTCTTACAGTCCCTTTCCTGATGATGCTCAACATTAGTTGAACACTAGGACTTGAGCAAAACAGTGGGAGCTTCAAACAGGTGCCCCAAATCAGGACCAAGGGAAGCATGGTTTTCCATTGGCCATGCAGAAAATCATCTGTGTACCCTCCTGCATTAGAAACCTAGAGGTAGATGGTGTGAAAACTTATAAAATTAAAGAAAGGGAAATTACATGCCTTTTGTTGTCTCTCATGCACCCTATACCTAAAATTTCTTAGTATCTGGAAAGACAGAGCCTAGTGCTATAACTCCCATGGATCTAAATGACAAAACGAATAAGGAAAAGATATTTTTATTTCTGTCTCATATCTTAAAGATAAGATTTACTGTGGTGGGGTTAAATGGGTCTTAAGAGATAAATGGGCCTTTGCAGAGGTTTAAATCCCATGCAAAAAAAATCCAAATAATGAATCAGAAACTACAGGAGTTTGGTGTGGGTGGTTTTTAGTGGGAAATATAAACTTCCCAAGACTGCAAGGAACATGAAGATTAATTGAGCTCATGATGGCCTAGGTTTTCCTTCAAGGGTTTTTAACTGATTATATATTACTTGGACCTTTGTGCAGAAAAAGAAATTAGGAGTCATGGTTATAGTACTTGAAGAAACTGATAGTAATTACAGCTACAGTAGTAATGACTTACTAGTGCTTACAGTTTAGCATGACACTTCCCCATTAGGTGTTTTTCACTACATAACTTTTGTTCCAGTTCTTCCCTTTATCTTCAGGACAAATATAATATGTTGTAGTTTACACACCCAATGGCACACACATACACAGACACACAAAAATTACAGTGTGCAACATGGTACAGCCAGGTAACACCAGATACTTTCAGTCATATATCAGTCTAACTCCTGTTTGCAGCCAGAGGCAAATTCTGGCAGAGAAATCCAAGATTATAAAGTCACACGGTGCACCATGAAGTGCATTAACCACAGAATGATATCTTGATAAATGTTTTCTATTTTTTTTTTCTACTGAAGCAATAGTCATGTGTTTGAAAAAGTCCTTTTGAATCAGCTTCAAAAGATTTTCTAAAATTCATCCTCCAAGGCCCCCATTACCAGCTTGTATGGAATACCTTCACAAAACCACCTATTAATCCAGCATACAAGGTGGTGCAAATCCCTCCTGAAAACAGCTGTAATACTGACTGCCAGATATATATCTGACTTCTGCATTGTAAAAGACAGCTGTAGGTTCTCTCTTTAGTGAACATAAAGGGTGCAGCAATGTAAGGTGATGTGTACAATGGAAACATCTTGTAATGCATTAAATCCTTTGGAGAAACTTCGTGTAACATTAAGAAAAAAAACCCTAAAAACCCCCAAAAAAACAACAAACCCCTAAAAAAAGAAAAAAACAAAAAAAAAAAACCCAAAAAGTGTCTTCCTTGCAGCTACTAGATTTCTATGCCTTTAATTTAAACCCAGAAATGATTTGAGAGGACAGACAATGTCAATTGCAACTCTGCTTCCTCCAGTTTCTCACAAAAGCATTTCCCTGAGCTAACATGCTGCTTTAAAAGTCAAATCTGGGGATTATTTGTTACACGTTTCTTGTAAAATCAATGAGGAGAGAAATGTACCTAAACCCCCACATTTTATTTCAGTGTAGAAATTCTACAGTGCACTAAGCCAGCCTGCGATTTGTGCTGTGTTACAGCATACACTTGTTTGTTCTTTCTTTAATAAAATAACTTAGAAGTTCATAATGTGCCTTACATGCATGATCCATTTTGCCTCCTGAAGGAGCTCCTTCAACAAACCTTTTGTCATGTTTGATCTTCGATTTTTTTCTCCTTCCTAATAAGTCTCTGATTAGTGAAATACTTCAGCTGAGGAACGGTGAATCAGTCCATGAAACGCTATCAGTGTCTCATTATTAATGTCTCATTAGTGGATATTTGTAGGCAGGATTGCATGGTACGTAAACATAACTAAACAGTTGAAAGAAATGATCTGGTAGCTGATACTGGGAATAGAAAAAATAAAATAACTTTTAAAAAAAGATAATGAAATACAGCAAAACAGGGGGGCAGGGTAGGGGGGAAGCAAGGATTAGAATGAGTACCGAAACTGATGAAGGGAGCCTGATTTCCCATTGCTTGATGACTTACTTTAAAATTATTTTTTCAATAAGGAGTTAACTCTGAAGCATCTGAAGCTGGCATATTTTTAAGAGCTTGTGGTGCTGCCTCAGCCTCAGCTTGGCCACTTTCAGGTCTTTTTCTTCTCCCACAGCTCCTGCTTACCTTTGACTTGTCATCCACTCAGTCAGCTTTCTCTGAAAGTGGTAGGCAGGCTTCAAATGTATTAAAATGATAAGAACATTTGAATAGGTAGAATCATTGATTATAGGGATTCTTCTTCTGTAGGAGTCTTGTCTAAAAATGGTTACATCAGAAGCAATTGCTTTTATATGCTTCTCTGTAGAAAGCTATTAACAGAAATTTCACCTCTGAGTGTGGTTGTAAATTCTAAGTGCTATTAATTTATTCCTAAAATTATTTGGGGGTCCTACTTCAGTTTTCCACAAATAGCTCAACAGCTGTTTGAAAAATTTTTGACCCAGGGTTGTTAAAAACATTAGTAGTTTATATATGGACAGTAGTGAACAACCCCAAATCCCATTAAAACAAAGCTGGTGCCTTAGTTACTGATAAGAATATAAGAAAATATTCTACTGAGGGAGAGCAAAGGTATACTGATGAGGGATCAGGAATTTTCTACTCATCCTAACTTCCACTTATATACAAAAAACCTGCTGCTACTGCAAAATACAGTATCATTGCATTATCCCAGTAATATAAGTAAACTGAATTCGTTGTTAGTGCCCAATCAACTTTCTCCCACTGATCCAACTGGTGGTTTAGAGGTTTATTTCATTTACTGGAAGTCTGTTTTCTCTTGCTTTCTCTCTTTTAACGTGGGATCCCTGTCCTAGCTTCTAATCACCTGGTAGATGCTGTGTAGCTGTGCCACAGAGGGATGCTCATGTCTGAGCAGGGTACCAGGTACATGCTGTGCTGTGCTTGGGCTAATGGCTGCAATACTTGCAGTGTCAGAGCTGGTTTGTCAGCAATACTTCCCTCGTGGTATGCTGAGAGTGATCTTGCCCTTAAAATTAGTGGTTTTCTAGCACAGAAAAGTAAAACAAATTTATTTCTTCCCTATTTCTGTTTCCTGTTCTGAGATGTTCACTATTTGAACTAGTAATCCACATTAGAGGTGTTCCTTTTTCCTCAGTTTAGCTCAATTGATGTCTGACTAATCCAGCCTTGCACTTTATGACTTGCCATTTGCAGTATGTTTTCAACTTATAAATAAAAACATTCTATTAAATATTTTATCTGAAACACAACAACTAATGTTTGTAGAACATCTTTCCAAATGTACCACATTAAGATAAGTGAATTAGTTATTAGGGGAAAAGTAAGATAAAAGAACAAGCTGAAAGTTAGAACATGTACCTTTCAGTTAAGCAAGCACATCTGGGAATAATAAGCATCTTTCTGGAGCTGCTCTTGGTACAAATCTTTATATATATATACACAGACATATATGTATTTTTATATACATACTTACATATATATACACACACACACACACACACACACATATATATATATACATATGTATGTATAACTGCTTATTTGTCTGCCCTTTTTACAAAGCCTGGTGCAGTGTGATTCCTCAAGACTCAACCTGAATTTTAACTATCATTAGGTTTTGGAAATGAAAATAGCCACAATAAATATGATAGATGCTGTTTGAGTTAATTTGTAAGATTTGTGTAAATAGTGGGAAGATGCATACCTGGCATTCATCTCCTTTATATAGTTACAAGTAATATGTGAACATTAAAGCCACCATTCTCTCTTCTCTCAATCATTTTATCTTGCTCAGTTGAAGCAAAATACTGAGTTAATCAGTTGCAAATCTCTTTTGGTATAGGGAGCTCTTGCCTTATTCCAGGAGAGCGGTATGGACGCACCTAGAGCACAATCATTTAATTGGATTCTCTGTCACATGTCAGCTGGCTCAAAATTGTTTTTTTCTCAACAGAGGAGGCAAGCCCTAACATACATGTACCTGGAATTCAAGAGAAGTGTAGTTAGGGAATCCTTGCATAGGAGAGAATTCCTGCTGCTTTGTTTGAGTTGGGCTAAATCTGTTTGAAAGGGGGTTTATATTTTAAAGAGATTCAGAAGTAAATTTTGTCAAGCAGTTTGAGTAAGCTGGCATGGCAAATGTAATACAGAAGATGAGGTGGAAGTGATGATCCCTTTCTAAACAACACTGGTGAGAGAATATGTAAAGAGCAGCAACAGGCTTATTAGTATGATGGCAATGACTTAAGAGGCAAAAATAATAGAACTAAACATCTGTGGTTTACTTTCACCAGATGCACCCTCTAATTGTGTGCAAATATCTGAAAAGCATAAACACCAAGGAACGACTCGTACACACCATGTGTGTGGGTGAAAGCAGGTGCGGTACAGCCCCCGAAGCCTTCGTGAACATCAGGAAGGGCCATGATTCACTCAATCCTATTTTTTTCTCTGTTCTTTCTTGTTCTTTCCAGTTTTGTATTCTGCCCAATGTAGCTGAAGATATTGTAGTAGTTTCTCATCATACTGGAGGCTTTGACTCCAAGACATTTGGTAGCTCCTTGGTTTCTTTCTGAACTGCATTGTGCAAAATTTATATTTCCTTTCAGATAATAGATTTTTTTTCTTTATATTTCCATTTGATATTATATGAAAGAGTAAACAGAAACACTCAGTTGACTTGCATGACATCTCTGATTTAATAAGTCCCTGTGACAACAACTCTTACTTAACTCTGAAATTAAGCACGCTGATCTTTTTCATCTCTCCTCACATGAAAGTCTTTTCATGCATCTAATAATTTTCATTGCCCTACTACAGACCTTTTCTACTTCTGTTATCTCTTTCTTTGAGATGGTATGACCAGAAATGAGCATAAGATTCAAGGGAGGATGTGCCATCAATTTATATAGTGGCATAATAATAATTTATAAATTTGGGATATTGCTGGACTGACTGCATATACTTACTCCACAGTTCTGAATAGTTCACTTCATTCAGGAGATGATTATTATCCCATTAAGTTTTCAGAGGAGTGGAATTTAAAGGCTAAGGGTTCACTTTTTTTTTTTTTCTTTTTTTGATGTACTGCACTGGTTTTGGCTGGGGTAAAGTTAGTTCCCTTCATTGTAGCTTGTATGGTGCCATTTTGGATTTGTGCTGAAAACAGTGTTGACAAAGAAGAGATGTTCTAGCTCTTGCTGAGCAGTGCTTACGTAGCATTGATGCCTTTTTTCTTCTCATGCTGCCCCAATAGCGAGTGGCCTGGGGGTGCACAAGGAGTTGGGAGGGGACACAGGTGGGACAGCTGACCCCAACCGACCAAAGGGGTTAGACTATATATCAAACCATATGACATTGTGCTTGGCAATAAAAGCTGGGGGAAGAAGGGGGGTGGTGGCGGTGGTGGTGGTGTGTTCAGAGTTACAGTGTTTGTCTTCCCAAGCAACCATTACGTGTGATAGAGCCCTGCGTTCATGGAGGCAGCTGGACATCTGCCTGCTGATGGGAATTAGTGAATTCACAGATTGTGACTAAATACCTTAGTTTACTTTGCTGGCATGCACAGTTTTTGCTTTACCTATCAAACTGTCCTTATCTCAGCCTATGGGTTTTCTCACTTTTACCCTTCCGATTCTCCTTCCCATCCCACTGGGAAGCAAGGGGCTGTGTGGGGGTTAGCTGCTTGCTAGGCTTAAACCATGACAGGCACAGTGCCCATGATGCACCTCAGGAAGACGGAGGCAGTGCTTGCACTAAGTTCTGTTATCGTACCCAGAAGACCTGTGGGCTGGTAAGCTTCATCAATTAGAACAGATCCTGGATGTTAAAGGATGCTTCTGTCTCTTCTCCCTCTTAGAGCCAGTTGAGAAAGGGCAGATTTCAGAGCATTTCATACCTTGTTGCTGTGGATGACAGCCTGTTTAAGCCTCTTTAGCCATCTAACGCTAGGTGTAGCATACTCATGCACAGACACCACAGATTGTGACTGTCCCTTGAGATAATGTTGTCCAGGTTCCAAGAGAAGCAAGGTAAATATGATTTTATCTTCCTTCTATGCCTGCATACTTTGACTTCAAGGTGTTATTAAACTGACATGTTGACTCGTCAGTGGTAGAAGACAAACTCATTCCCAAAGAATGGAAAACTTAAGACACTGTGGGTCCAGCAGGCACCATGTCACAATCTCTGGGAAGATGGACAGCTCTGATGACCCTGTAGCTCCTTGGTAGAAAACTGAATTCTGATGGCCAAGATCAAGGAGAATTTTACCAAACTAGCTGTGTTTTCTGCAACTGATATCTGGGTCCTAATTCTGCTTACTCCTACGCTGGAAAGGAGGGTAGAAGTTTGGCTTGCATCCCAATTTAGGCCCACTGCTAATGAAGGTATTATGATAAAAAGAAAAACACGAGAATTCAAAAATAATCTGTGCATAATTAAGAACCTGCATACTCACTAAATTACAGGGGAAGTATCATTGCTAGGCAACAATTGTTCATGAAGGATCAACTTCTGCTTAAGACAGTTAAAAACATAAAGGAAACAAAGCAGCTTCAGGTATATCCTTAAATGAAGAGTAACACAAAGGAAAGTATTTCTATGGCATTCTATCAGTGTGAGGACAAGATTTGGACCTTTTACCCCTAAAGTGAAAATTAAGGCTCCCCATTACACAACATTACATCTTCTGCTTTTACTGTCTTATTAATCAGTACCATATCTGTCTATTCTTTGGCCCACTTGAAGTACAGTAACTGCTGGAGTGGGGATACTGAAGCTTTCATTTCATGTACGGAAAGCTCTGTGTTGTCAAAATGCTTGACTAGTGTCTTCTGTTGTGTCTTCTATGTCTATTTGTGCATTTGGAATGAACTTATTTGTTCGAAAAAAGACCACCTTTAGGATCTTCGTGAGGGGTGAGGTCAGCCTAGTGACAAGAACCAGCCAAGGCGATCATTGGATGGACTTTCAGATGGACCACTCAGATGGTCGAGACTCAAGCTCAGGGCTTAAATTTGTTATTTTATACCCATGTCTTAAAATTTGATAGAGGCTATTGAGTTCAAGGCACAATTCATTACACTGTAAGATGCCTTCTGCTATCGGCAGCTCATATAGCTTGATCATAAAGCCTTCTGCCTGCTCCTGGGTTTCCTCCATTTAGGATAAGGGGAAGCAAACTTCAGAATGATACCACTGCTTTTTTTTTTTTTTCTTTCTTTTTATGAATTCTTAGCTTCACAGATGAAATAATATCTCACCAGCATTCAAAAATCTCTCAAAAACTTGAAAAACATGACACATAAGTAAAATAATAGCGGAACAAGGATAAGTAAAACAGTTACTAAGGTTCTTGGAAACAGGTGTATAAAGAGAAAACTATACCTACAGAAATCTGAACTTTTCAAGAGATTGTTTGCAATTCATCCTGCTAAAACAGAATCAGAACATGTACACAGCTTTCATGAGAGTACAACAAACTGGGTTCTAGTCAAGATTTTGTCTTGGTTGATCGAATCAGATCTAGTCTCAAGCTAGAGCTACACAAGGCACTCTTTTTCTCTAAGGTTTCCACTGCTGTGTTTTTTTTCTTCATCTGCTTCTTCCTAAATTCAATGTTTAATCAAGATACCTGTTTTTACTATTTTTTTTTTTCCTAAACAGTTGCTGAAGCACAGTGGTTGAAATGTTAATGTCTTCAGGCACAATCATCTCCTGACCATTCAGCAAAAAGAAAAAGGAGATTTAAAACAAAGGGGGCAGGGGGTGGGGGTGTGCAGGATCAGAAGGGACGACAGACACCCTTTAAATCTGCCTTTGTCCTTAACTTGGCTGAACAAATTGGATACACGTGAAATGACTCCAACAGACTATCAGATCTGAGATAAACTTCAGTAAGTTAATTTAATGCACATTAAACCCCCTACAATTTCATGCAAATATATACATGGTCTATTG
>JAVJGJ010000014.1:5393416-5406356 GCA_035590215.1 Microhierax caerulescens | reverse complement strand
GCAGGGGGCTGGGGAAGGGGCTGGGGCACAGTTCTGGGGGGGGTGGGGTGGCGAGGGGAGCTGGGGGGCTCAGTCTGGAGAGGAGAAGACTCAGGGGGGACCCTGTTGCTCACTACAGCTGCCTGGCAGGAGGCTGCAGACAGGTGGGAGTCAATCTCTTCTCCCAGATAACAAGTGATAGGACGAGAGGAAAAGGCCTCAAGTTGCACCAGGAGAGGTTTAGACTGGAGATTAGGAAAAATTTCTTCACTGAAAGGCTGGTGAAGCAGTGGAACAGGCTGCACAGGGAAGTGGTGGAGTCACCATCCCTGGGGGTATTTAAAAGACATGTAGGTTTGGCACTGAGGGACATGGTTTAGCAGTGGACTTGGCAGTGCTGGGTTAATGGTTGGACTCAATGATCTTGAAGGTCTGTCCCCAACTAAATGTTTCTATGCTTCAATGATTAGTTGGTTTAGCTTTATTCTGATATTACGTCCTTTTATTGGGTAGGTGTAAAATTAAATTGCTATTTTTAGCTGTACAGGAACTGGAATGAGCACCGTGTGGCTAAGACAATGGAGTTCTAATCAGATTTTATTTGGGTTCCTCATCATAACACTGATCTTAGACAAATGAACCTAAAATAATAAAGATTCAATTTGGTAGGTAGTGCTTCCACACAGAAGGTAGAATACAGTTTGAGATCATAGCACTGACATTTAACATTAGCTTTTTACGTTGTCTTCTTTCCTTTATTTATTAAGGGTTCCTAAGTTTCCATTGGGATTTTGAGATGCCTTTATTTGCAGGAACTTCTTATTTTTTTGCCTCATCTTGTTCCTCCCTCTGGTATCACAACTCTTACATCTGCACAAACACTTGCTCTGTATTTCCAGCAACAATTCATAGCTCTCAGAACATCAGAAAACAAATTCCACGATCCAGAAAAATGGTGTAACTGTAAAGACAACCTCAGTTTGCCTGAAGTTAGAGCTCAGGAATGTGGTCGATTTACCATTGTTAATCCAATTAGTGGGAATCTCCTGATCCCCCGTAACTCTTATCGACTGCATTACACATTGTCTCAGATAACCATGGTGAGCAATAAGTGCTATGACCCTATTAAGAGCAGCTTTCCAAAAGTGCACGGGCCTATTTTGAAGATGAAATGGGGTATATTGAAAATATGAATGTTTTCATCTGCTGAAGCATTTTGTGGTGATACTACCTACGAACTGTAATCAGGGATCAGAGATCCTATGTGTTCAGCTTTGTCTAAAACCTGTAATGAAGAGCTATTATCTGTTTTCAGAGCCAACAGAAAAAGGCAACAAGACGGCACAGAGACAGAGAGAAAAGGATGACTAGGGATCAGGAAAACAGTGGGATGATACTCATTAGCATACCTGCATTGTGTAGTCATCCCCGAAAAGGTCACAGCTCCAATACCTCAGTATAAAAATCTAGAAATATCCTCTAAAAATTAGCCTTTCAGTTTCAATTTAAGACATGAGCACGATAACTGCTGTTACCTCATTAAAAGCAAAACCACCTGTCTACAAGTGACTGAATAAACACCAAGTTAATGATTTCTATGATGGTGTTTCTTCATAGGACAGCACTTAACTAGAGTTCTGGGTAGCACACTCCTTCCATAGTAATCAGCACTGAGATAATAATATGGTTTAGTTGCTACTGGTATGAACAAGCTTTATATGATTTTGTATTTCTACAATATGTAGGCAAAAGGATGTATTTGTCATCTAAATAAACCAAAGGGACAGGAAGGCATCTTCCAGACTTATTTTTATGGCATATCTCTGAGAATGAGGTTCTGGCTAAATTTCAAAATGCGGCTGTCACCATTCCTGCAGAATGCCTCTCGCCTCTGCAGAGCGCTCACCAGTCACAATTAAATCTCAGTGATGTGGCGCTTCAGCAAAGTGTATGGTTTATCATAGTGAATGCAGAGAAGGAAATCTGGATTTGACCTATAGAACCTGGATACCTTGATACCTCGACCAAATGTATTAATATAAATGAAATGACAGCATAATTGCAAGAGCTTCAATTATGATAATTAGATAGCATTCATGCTTCACTGATGCCACAATTATGCTGCTGTAACTATTTTAGCATCATAGCTCGGATAGGCATCATTCTTCTTTCGGAAATAGTTTGAAACTAAGGTAGGGCTAAATTCAGAATTATTAATTTTACACAAATACTTTAATGGAACAATGTTCCTAATATGTGGTCTGGAAGTTTTTATGTATTTCTGACTTCCCAAACTTAAGAAAAGTTTTGGAATATACAGAAAATGTTGGAGCTGCAGGTGAAAGTCTGACCTCTTAAACTCAAATGAATATTTTAGCATGGTTCCAATGGGATCTTTACCCTAAAGGCAGAGTGTAGAGCAGGACATTCAGTGGGAATAATCTTGTTTAATAATACAAATGCTTTGAGTTTAATTCCATTTATGACTACAGATTCAATGTAAATTAGTTCCATCCACACCCTGACATCACCAGGAATGTCTCTGTCATCCCTGAGATTTGCCTTAAGGACATCTAGACTTGGAACTAGAAGTATTTATGGTTGTCTTGGTATAGTTGCACCTGAACTGAGAGGCAGAGATTATTGTATTAGTTAGTTCTGCACCACATTGTCTTGTTGTTTTGTTTTTGAGGTCCAAGCTAGAGCTACAGACTCATAGAAATATTTTACAATGCTCAAAGTTATCCCAGAGATCTTCACCAAAGTGCTTTGTTGCCTGACACAGGTATACCTAACCATGGCTCAGTATATTCTGACTAGTAGAGTGGACTCACTCTGATATCACGTATGCTACACCAAGTCGGAATTTCAATATGGGCATCTGTTTAATTGCATTGCAATCAGGACAGGGTAGTAATGACAACTTCTCCTTTACTCACATCATGCAGTGTAGGACTAAACTCAGGAACTCAATGGAGTAAAGCTGATGCACATGAGAAGAGAAGCAGAGCCTAAGAGAAATGGCTATTGTTATTAGGTGAAAATAAAGCTGTTTAGAAATTCCTAAAGGTGTTGACACACAGTCATGCATTTAAATGGAAGGCTGTCATACGAAAGAACAACCACAAGCTTGGTCACTATGTAAACAGCAATTACTTGAATGAAGATTTTTGTAAAGCAATAACCCTTTGTCTTTTTCATGGTTCTTTTCACCAGAAAGAAAATATCAACATCTTGCTGAGAAATATTTTTCTTCACAAGTTTAAGGCAAACAACTACATTTTTTAGTCTCATACTACCTGTGCGATGAACAAAGATCCTTCACCTGACAAGACGATTTCAAATTGTCCTTTCCTTCTCACTGCTAAAACATATTCCTTGTCTGCTGTTTCAGAGCACTGGGAGTCTCTTTTATGTACCTACATATTATGGCACGTATTTGAAAACGGAGATAGATGGAAGGCAATGCAACCAGTTCGGACACCATTTGCCATAATGAAATCCCAACTAAAGCTGATACTTGAAGTGCAATTAGGCAACCCTGGAAATAGAGCTGAAATCCACAGATTTCAATGAATTTGATTGTTTCCTCTAATTTCTTGTAATTTCCCATAGAATTTTCCTGTAGAGTAACATCAATATCTGTTTGCTTACTCTTATTCAAGATAAAGTAGACACCAATGTTAATTGTAGGGTAATCCAAGAATTTGTGGAATCTGCAGAATTCCTCTAGAAAAAAGCCCTAAATCAAATATTTTTATTTTAACTTATATATACAATTTTAACATATATGCATATATATGTATATACATGCAGACAAGTATAGATGTAGGATTTATGCTACATATATATTCATGTATACATTCATATATACACATAAAGTTTCTATTGTCTATCTCAAAATCTAAAGAACTAGTTTGCTTGTAGAGCTGCAGATGAAAATGCAAATTGAGCTGAACTTTAATATTTGTAATGCTTCATTTTGTGCACTTCTGAGCATTTTACTGGTCAGAAAACAAATGCATCAGACCATTGTCAGGTACTTTAATACTAAATGATTCCTGACCTGCATGCTGTGTGACCCAGCTAACAACATTTGTGGTGATGTTTTTTTGAATGTTGTCAACTAATTCAGAGGGAAGAAAAAAAAAATCTGAGGTTTATTATCAAGTTTTCACTGGATGCCAAGGGAAGAAGCACTGCTTTGAACTAGATTGTTTAGAGGCTGGGCCTCTACCCTAAGCTAGTTTTCTAAACTCTTTTCAGAGAAAGACTTCTCTTCTCTCTGATTCTATATGCCCATTGTCCAGACGGAGTAATTCCAGACTCTGAGGCCAAGTGTTGTGAAGAGCCTGGGGTTTACACGCTGCAGAGCTCACTAACAGACGGAAAAATTGCCTATAACCTGATTATCCCCTGCAGCTCAAAACCCTCCACCCCAAAACCTGCATGTGCCTGAAAGACAAGGAGGGCTATTTCTTGGTCTGCTAGAGTGATGTTTGTACATCCTGGTGCTCCGTCTTGTGTTATGTGCATTTGGGATTGTCCTGGCTTGTCACAGATGTGCATGTGCTACGGGACCAGTGTTGAGACATCAGTTGAGTGCACAAGGCAAACCTGGCTTAGCTACCTCGAGGGCACAAGACATGGAAAACTGTCTGTAGGACCATATCCAGGCTTCTTCTTAGGTAGGATTAGTTACTTAAAAATAATTATTCTGGGGTTAAAGTATTAAACACAGTGTACAGTCAGGGAACAAACAAGTGATCTGCTTTGTTTGCCAGCATGGCTGTACCTGTAGTTGTATGCTCTTGCAAGGTGGGACAACATGCCCCAGGTGTCCTTGTCCAGATCTTCTGACCATCGAGAAAACCTGTACAAGAGTTTTAAAGAAAGTTTATTTGCAATGGCTAAAGTTCAGTGAGCTGAATCCCACCCGGTGTATTCACACGCGTAGTAGCCGTTACGAAAACCTCTCTCCAGTCACATATACCTTGTTTGTGTATCTCAGCTGTAATCAGTTCAGCTAGCAGCTGAGAAAGCAGCTCAGACTCCACGTCATTAACCTCTCAGCAGTACAGCCAGGAGTGGAGATGCTGCAGAAGGGGCCTCCTGTGCAGCTCGCCTTTCTGTTGCAAGTAACCCCGCGACTACCTCTCACCTCCGTAACTCACAAACCGAGTGCAGCTCATTTCAATAGTGATTAGTGATAAATGAAGATATACGGTCTTTTAGCCTTATCCCTTGTGGTCTGTTAGTTTTGCGCATTTTTCTGAGGAATCAGTGGTCTGGGTACCAGTATATTTTGTGATCCACAACGTATGTCTCATTAGGGGAGCAACAGGCTAAAGCAACAAAGTTAGTGGAGCATCTCAGTGTTTCCCATTTCAAATGCTGTTTTGCCCACTGTTAATCAGCAGAGAAACTTGCCTCCAAGAAGTGAAACCCATGGTTGTAAAGTAAATCCTGCAACACTTAGCACTAATGGCAAAAGGAAGAAAGAACCCAGACGTTTATGGTCATCTTTCAGGGGGCTATTTACTTATTTATTTATTTAGTAAGTAATGGCAGAGTGTCTATGGTAATTTAAAATTTTAGACTGAGGCAGTAATCACATTTTAATTGAATTACTTAACGGGTGTAATTTGTCACATCTAGTAATTTTAATTACTTAATAAATTGCTTTGGTGTCATGTTTGAATCTCATTTTGAGTACTATATTTCTTAAAAATTGCTGAATTCATTAATATTAAAATGTAAGTATTCAAATCAAGCAATTAGTTAAGAAGTTAATTACTTAATGTGAACTTAGAAATAAGATAAATTAATGTCAACTAAACAGCATTAGGGTTTGGCCCTTAATTCTTTGCACAGTCAATATTTTAGCTGCATTCAGTGAAATCATTCCTGGAAGTTAATATGAGTTTGAGCGTTCAAGGGATGAAAGTTTTCTGCTCTAACTGCTTACTTAATTCTGTGTTCTGTGTTTGAGAGAGCATACAAATCAGTAGAAATATTTGGGGTCAATGGAAGAATTCCAGCTTTCCAGGTAGGAGTGTTCAAAAAGGCATGAGGAATCATGATTTTTTGCATGTATCATTTTTCAAATGGAAGAAATTATGTTTGCAGACATTTGGTAATAGCTTCATGTTGGAAGGGAAGATATCCCAAATATTCGTAGCTTGTAAAGATGAAAATTGCCATCACCTAATCTGGTTTTCTGTATAGTGAAAGCCAGGTGATACAACACACATACTCATGTTTTAAGTGTAATAACTGAAATTTCATGTTGTAAAGAAGAAATAAACATATGCAGACATGAAACACCAATATGTCAATCTGCAAGAGTTAAAGTCAGCATAAATAAGGAAAGAACCAGAACCTTAATTTCCAAATCTAACACTCCCAACATTTAACTCATGGTAATATGCTGAAATTCTCTTTGTAGAAGTTGATGGAATTGGATATACAATGAAAGTGGCTTTAAGCAGCTACCTAGGGGATAAAATTGATTGCCCAATTTTAACTAAAAGTCAAACAAATTAGTGATGAGATCCTTAGGGACACTTACTGACCACATGGGGGCTGGGGTTACTTATTGGTACCAAAGAAGATTTAGTGCATTTTCAAGCTATTCCTGCTTTTTCATTTTATGTGTAGCATTTATTTTATTTCTTGTAAGCTTCAGATTTCATTAATTAGCTTCCACTTAATTAGTAAGTAAGAGACAAAGGAGTACAACACAATCCAAAAAGTCAGAGGGCTCTCCAGTCCTCACCTTGCTTCATTTTTTATAGCTGGAACCATCAGGGGCTCACTGCAAGGCAAGATGAACGCAGCCCAGGTGGGAACCAGGCTGTGCAGTTGGCGATAACTGATAGCTCCCCTCTGTCAGGTTTTTTAGCTGTAGTCACCGATGCTGAGTTTATCATTATTCAAAAGGAAATGCTCTTAGCACAAAAAAAGGGAGGTTGAGATAGACTAAGGGTTCATGGAGTGCCTCTGTAGCATTTAGACCAACTTGGTTCCTTAAGGCAGCCTTGCTTCATGTGGTTCTTTGTCAGAGATGTTCCTCCCATGTCAATTCAATTGCCAGCAAGCCTGAAGATGATACCAATCTGGGAGGGAAGCAAGCAGGTAGATGGATGCAAACTGTGGAGTGACCTGGTGGCAACCAGGACTGCAGGCAGTGTCTGGGAGATTCAATACCAATAAACATCTGTCTAAATACTTACGAGATATTTGGTGATATAAGAACATCTGAGCATCTGTAGTACTATGGGCTAAGTTGGTAAAATGTACAGAATGAGGGGACTAATTGGTTGCTATTGCTGCCTTAAAGAAATTCAGAGTTAATGGCATCACTGCTTCCAACCTCCTAGCTGTTACCCTTCACCTTGGGTGAAAAACCCCACCAACAATAAAAAAACACCTGATGCCTTGAAATTACCTTTCCAGGTTTGATGATTCTGTTTTCCTGGGAGCGCACTGCCAGTCTAATCTTAGGTTTGTCAGATCTTTCCATTCAAACCTAGCTATTCCAACCTTTTGATACTATGCTGTTGTTATTTCAACTTTCCTACAACGCCGTCTTTCTGTGTAAAGGGGGTTTCTAGGCAAATTCATGTCTTCCTGCATCCTAAGTTCTCTGCTAGAACCTGGTATTTACAGTCATCCGATGGGGAATTGGCTCATTCCCTGTGAGGCAAGCAGGGAGTGCAGAGCTCCTTGCTCACACTAAAAAAAAAAAGAGAAAGCAAGCTTTTCCACTTCTGTCATGGACCAGCACTAAGGGAAAAAAAATAAATTATTTTGTTCTTGTTTCTGGAACATTTTTATGAGTTTTGAAATTTTGGCTTACTTTGTAGAAAGAGTATACACACACATATACATATATATGTCTACTTATAGATTGTCTATATATAGATGGAAAAATACGTATCAAATTGTATATCTAGTTGAAGTTCAAAAAAAATAGTCAAAAAAATATCTAATAATACTGGAGTTAATGTGTGTGAGGTGATCAGACACTGTTTATAACCTTTGCTGATACTCAAAATGAGCCTGTTCCTGCATGATGTGGCTGTGGGATCGTAATATGGCTGTAGATGGAGGTCATGCACTTAGAGGGAGGAAAACTGGTGCCTACAAAACCCCAGACTCTCCTTAACTAACAGCTCATCTAAGATAGCAAGTTTGCTACTCCGTCCACCTTACTACGCAGAAAAAGCTAGATAGTGGGGTTAACTCTAGCGGGGTGCATTAAGTGACATATCTGTGGTGTTTCCCTTTCTTAAGTGCAAAATTTTGGGAATGAGGGGAAAAACAGCATTTAGAACACTGACATGGGCCTTCTGTGGCTCCACTGCTGTTCCCTACTTTGCTGTATTCTCTTGTACAACCTTAGGGAGGTGAGACACAGCATTCACATTTTTTGAGGCATTTTTGGTACTTATCTAGAACTTCAGATCCTCTGAGCTTGGAAGAGTTTGTGTTTAGAAGTACGTATTTGTTCTAGTTTATTACCTTTCTCTTTCCAATTAGTTGGAGCCATATAAGTATTTAAGATTACATATACAGAGAGATAGATGCTCTGTATAGAGTAAATGTAGAGTGATGTACTACCACCTGGATGTATATAGTGATCCTATCACCTAAAAGGAGGCTGAAGTGGAATTCAGACCCACGAATCAAAAGAATATGCCAGCAAATCTCTGAATTTCTGTTCAAGCAGAAGCAGTCCACATTATTAAATGATTAAGCCACTCAGCTGCGAGCAGGATCCACCTGCTTAGGAGAAATTATGGGTTTTGTTTGGAAGTCATTTCACAGAAGTAATCATTAGATCAGAGATTGGAAGTGCTTCCTACCCTTTGCAGAGTAGGTGAACGACCTCCAAGGCTAGCCAACAAAGCGAGCTCAGCTCAGCACATGCCCTCAGCACAGGATTTGGTTCTCTGGATGAAGAGCAGATTGAGACATCCCATGTGCAGCCCTCGGTCAGACCCCTGTCCTTCAGCAAGGTTCACGTCTCCCCCAGTCAGACAGGATTTCCAACGAACTGGCCCTGCACAATACCCATACACATATGTCTAAATACTCATGTGTAATGTGGTCATATATAAGCATCTGAGCAGGTGTGTTACTGCAGCAAAAGTCTATAAAATGTACACAAGAGGGTGACCAACAGCTTCCTGTTGCTGCAGCTCTCTGTTATGGAAGCACAGAGTTAATGGCATCACTGAATCCAGCATCCTAGCTCCTATACTTCACCTCCAACCTACAAAAAAACCCACCCCCCCAAAAAAAAAACCAAACAAAAACCACCCCAAAAAACAAAACAAAAAAAAAAAAAAAGAAGGAAGAAAAAGAATTGGTGCCTTGAAAAAATTGCCTTTCCAAGTTTGATGTGTCCATCACGCATGTAAGCCTAGCTACTTAAGTGGTACCCAGAGTAATCACTCTGCTACAGGCACGTTTTCTCTTTTAGTAATAAAATGCTTATGCTGAGCATCAAAAGTGAGAATCCTGGCTTCACCCCATTACTTCTCTTTACTTTACAAATCACCACAACTAGAAAAGAAGGAACCTATGTTTTCTAAAACAGCTGAGTTGGTTCTACCATATTTAAAAAAAGTTCCTTTTCCATTGTTCTTTGTGTGTTTTGTTTTGTTACTTTCATAGTGTTCATTGGGCTTATTTTTGTTCCCTTTTTTTGGGTGGAGGGGTGTTCAGTTTTTTATGTAAAGTTTCTAATACCACACTGGTAACAAAAATGATATGCAATCAAGCACAAGATGGTTTAAAAAATAGATTTATGCTAAAATCACATCCTTTAAAATAAGCAATTCATTGCTCCAATCAGTTTTTCTTACAGCTTTTCCACCCCCTACCATTAAAATAAGCAGGATTATTAAAGTGCATAAGCTTAGTCATTAGCAGATTGCTGAGATGCTGCGGTGATTGACATCTGTCTTTTTCTATATTAGCATCTTAATCTGCTGGTATGGCCAATCAAAACAAAAAGTAAGTTGATTATTTGGTAAGTGTTTAGCTCTAACAGATAATTTAACTTGCTGTATAATCAGAATACTGATATTCTTTTAAAGTTCATTCGATGCAGGCAAACAGTTCTGAAGCCTTTCAAATTACTGTGCCATCAGATTTGAAGCAAGTATGTGAGGCAAAACTCAGAGTAAAAAGTCTTGTCACTGTTTTTTTCCAAACTGATAACTGTAATTCATTGTGTATGTATCTACATAAAACACCTTGAAAGTGGATGTGAAGTTTAGTTTTGTTCAGCAAGTTTTCCAATTGCTCTCATTCCAGGGGGAAAAAAAAAAAGAAGAAAAAAAAAAAGGCATTTAATCGAAGCTTAGTTTGCCTTCAGAGTGATTCCTTGGAGCTACCTTATTATGCTTGTATTTTCAATTCCAACCAAAGTGACCTTACATTTTGTAAACAAGGCCTTTGAAGAAGGAAAGCAGTGTTTTCATGCTATTTCACTGCCAGCTGCATTGCCTTTCATCTTTTTTCTATTATAGAGCTTTTTCAAAGGAAACAACAATGGGATTTTTGTAATTAACAGTACACCTTGACCTGCATCTCATGGTTAAAATATTTAAATTACCAGTGTGTCAGATGGAAGCGAACAATGCTGTTCTAAATGAGAAGCAGCAAACCTTTTCAAAAAGACTGCAAACCTTTTCACAAAAACTGCATGATAAAAATACTTGAGCCCTGAGTGCTCCTTAAATCAGAATATACATAACACTCTTAAGATGCCTTTAAAAAAGCAAATGAAACTTAATTTAGTAGTAGTAGTAAAAGTTCTTTCCATTAATGTTCCATGTTTCATCTAGCATCTGCAAATGCCTATGAAGCATTGGTTGATTAAACTTTAGAAAACTGTCAGTATACTGCTGCACTGATATAAATTGAGGACATGAGGGTAGGGCTCCATGCAGGCTGAATACAGTAGCATGCACAGCTGCTAGTTTTTAAGTTGTTGAAACTGATTTATATGCTGATGTACAATCTAAGCCCCCAGAAAACACATTGTCTTAAACCCCCCAAAAAAGATGTTTTAAGTTAACAGGGTTTCCTTCTCATTTGGAAGAACTGAGAATACAGGCATGGTAAATTACCACAACTGTGCTGGTTTATGGATACTTGAACTATACAGTTTAAAATATCCTAATCAAGAAAAATGAAGACAATAGAATAGTTTATTTCTGAAGAATTAAAGTCATCAAGGTGCCAAGAATGCCACTGTTCCATCCACAGCTGGTACTACAAGGAGACTACTAAGAAAATCAGGGCATTGTCATAAGTCCTCATGCTTAAAATGGTCTGGGAAATAATAGTCCAATATAAGGAATTAATTTGAGATATTTTTTTTTTAATCTAAGCATCTGTTTTCATATCAAGTTAGTATCAAAGTGATAAGTACAATGAATGACCCCTACATTCTGATCTAAACATCAAAGTAAGTCCATTTGGATAATACAATAATGGAAATTAAGTGAAAGCAACAGACATTTATCTGTATTAATTATATGACAGTAAAAGTAACATTAACCTAAAATTAAATTTATTAACGCTTGCACCATACACACTTGGACCCCAGGATGCTTGGATTCAGGGGGTTTTAAATAGTCCTACTGAATACACCGCCACAATGTGAAATATAAGATGGTGTGCCTTTCCCAGCTACATTCGTGGAGGTAAGTAAGCATTTCATGGGTAAAGATGTAATTTGTCATATTAATGAAATATTCCTTTTAAAAAATCTATATACAGCCTATTCTGCTGGTGAATAATTTATATGGACAATAGTGTTCTCTGAAAAAGAATTCTCATTACCATAGCAAAGGAAAGGTAGTATATGATCTCTCTGACCACATATCCTATTGTGATGCTAAGAGCACTTTACCATATGATTGAAAGACTTTTCCCCCCTAACTACAGTTATGTGGCAGTAATAAAGTATTCCCTATTAAGGAAAAAAAATACATCTTTCCTTTTCCTGCGGGTTTAGGTTTCTGGACTATATGTTCCACTCACTCTCAGATTCAGCCTGCCTGTCCTTACATAAAGTGGCAAAGGAAGGAAAATAGAATCACAACTTAAACAGGAAGGGACCTCTGGATGTCATCTGATCAAGCCCCCTCCAAAATCAGTCAGACTAGGTCTTCTTTCCGAGTTGGACCTCAGTTTGAAATTGCATTTTGTTGATCAGAGCTTTATCCAGTCTGAGTATTTCCAAGATTGGAGATTTTGAAAGCTGTTCAATCAATGGTGAAAGAGAGAAACTTCTAAGGGTGATCCATTTTCCCGAAAATCTGAAGCACTCTTTAGAAGTGTCCTTCCAGCCACTAAAAAAAGAAAAAAAGAAAAAAAAGAAAGAAAAAAAACCAAACTGCACTCATTATTAGTTAGGGTCTAATTTGAGGAAAATGTAATCAAGTCTCCAAATTATCTTTCTACATACGATAATCATATCAGACCAGTGGTCAACAATATTATGTTTTGCATTTTATAACTGAATGTTTTATGATGAATCAGACTTCACACAAAAAAAAGCAGCTAAAGGAGTTTTTTTATGAACATTAGAATAAAGTATCTTTTTATTGTTTATCAGGTTGTATCATCCAATTTTACTTTTTTGGTTTTCTTTTGTGCTCCAGTGTTGTTGATCCCCAGGGCTACAGGGAAATGCACTGCTCATTTAGTACCTCGTTCTGGTAGAATCTTACATTTGAGGTTTATCTTAAAACAATAAGCCTTAAAAGACTGGTGTACAAATTTGATAGGAAAGAAAATCATAGAATTATAGAATGGTTTGGGTTGGAAGGGACTTTATAATCACCTAGTTTCATGCTCCCTGCCACAGGCAGGGCCCCCTCCCAGCAGCCCAGGTTGCTCCCAGCCCCGTCCAGCCTGGCCTTGAGCCCTGCCA
>JAVJGJ010000014.1:5360113-5393243 GCA_035590215.1 Microhierax caerulescens | reverse complement strand
TCCCCCCAGGCACTGGCAGCTGCTCTCAGGTCTCCCTGGACCCTTCTCCTCTCCAGGCTGAACAGCCCCAACTCTCCCAGCCTGTCTCCACAGCAGGGGGGCTCCAGCCTCTGAGCATCTCCGTGGCCTCCTCTGGCCTCGCTCCAACAGCCCCGTGTCCTTCTTAGGTTGGAGGCCCCAGAGCTGGATGCAGCACTGCAGATGGGGTCTCCTGAGAGAAAATGTATCTCATTTTATTGGGGTCCACATTATGAAGGCTATTATCAAGCAGCGCCCATGGAATTTTTCTTAGCCCAGGGCCTTATGAAGCAGCAGCACAGGTCCTGACAAAAGAAAATGCTTTTGCTGGACTAGTAAAATCCCCTTATATGGCATTCTGCTGGTCTGGGAAGGAAAAGCTTGTATAACCATAGCCTTTTTTCCAAAGCCTTTATAGTTAGTTCAGCATCAGTCTGTGTTATTTTTTAACCCAAACCATCTGATTTTCATCTTAGATGCAAATAAGAAAAGAGTTGTGGAGTACAGAAAGGAAATAGCTGAGCAGGACAAAGCTGCCTACTTTGCCAGCCACGGCAGTTGTGAGGATACCTTCGTGGTCAGTCATGTTCAAAGTGTGTTTTTCTTTCAAATGATGAGTGTTTTTAAGTGAGATATTAACTATGCCTCAGCTTTCATCCAAACCATCCATTTATTGCTCATCACAAATAATACAAGCTGCTGCTTCTAAAATAAAAAAACCCCTGCACACTCTTTTGTTAATTTCCAAGACAATGTTTAGATTTAAATTGCACATTATTTTGTTATTTTCCAAGGTAATGTTTAGGTTTAAATTAATAGTTTTCAGGTTTTTTCATCTTCAATTTTATTATTACACTTCAGTTGCTAACATTACAATTTCATTTGATTATGCGGGTCAGATCATCACTGGATGTAAATCACTGCACTTCTGAGGTACTGGTGCTTTACAATGACCTGCATAATACGGGTCCTGTAATATGGAGTTTTTGTTATTTCCCACTGGTAAATAGTTTTGGGTTGTGACATTATTCTGTTGGATCTACATTCCTGAAAAAGCCACAGTTTCAGAGTAGTTGGAGGCACTTTTAGGTTAGTTTTAGGACTGCCTTTAGGTTAAGTACTTCATAAGTGTTTAAGATAGTATTAAGCCTTCCTGACTACAACAGCTATTTCATCCATTGTTTCCAAAACCCAAGTTTCCAGAAAACTTAAAATCCTATCAGATTTCATCAACCCAGTGGGTTTTGATCTTGTCAGTACTTTAAAAGAAGACTGAAAAAGAAAGCCTGATGATGATGTAGATGCACACTGGAAGCATGCATAGGATGATTTCCTAATATGTTTCTAGGCTTATGGTAATGTCACTGGAACTTTTTTTCACTGGAAGCATAAACCATTTATTCAATTTGTTCTTTATCAATTTTATAATGTTTGAAGAAAACCAAGTGTCACTTGACACTTTGTATCCTAATAGTAAGTAACATTCTCCCAATAAAGAACAAAGCGTCACAAGAGAATATTTTTTGTGCTGTTTTAGAATATGGTATCATGGTAATAGCCTCCATCTTAAAGACTGTGAACGAGACTTAATATTTGACTTAACGACTTTTAGTATCTGACTTAGAGTGCACTAAAGTGTTAATATAATTCAACAAGTCAGGAAACAAAACCTGGTTGTTTTACAAACAATTCCTTCACCATGTTCCAAGAGCTCCTTAGAAGTTCTGATGATTTTCTACTTGGAAGCAAGACAGACCAGTACTACCATCCCTGATGCAGAACTGGTCTTTCCCATGAATGTATGGAACATCCTGGAAGTTAGAGAAACGTGAGCTCTGCTCAGTCAGAAAGAGCAGGGACTCCGCTAAACTGCAGATGCAGGGTTTTGGGGGGGCGATGCTGAGTTATGTGTTAGACTCATGTTTTATATAAGAATAAGTAATTATTTGTTGTCTTTTGATTCAAGAATCATTCTTCTAGATGGTCATTGACTGACTGCTTCCTTCTGTATTTCCTCCACCCCATAATAATCTTGTAACTAAACTTTCTCCCAGAGATCCCACAGAAAGTCTTGTTTAGAGTTCCAAGATCTAGAAAGGCAAGATAAAATCATAAGGAATTGGATGCAGAAATGTTCAGCACTTCATATTTTCTCATGTGCTACCCAGCCCTAAAGTCCCAATTTTATGACTGAACAGTCCTTTTAGTGTTCTCATGTCTACCACAGGTCAGGCAATGTTCTTCTCTGACACTAATATAAAAGATGGACTAGAAGTACTCACAAAGGTGAGGACTTAGTGTGGGACTCTACTTCCCACACAAACCAAGGTTTCAACAACAGCAGGGATCAGAGCTCAGGAACCTCCCAACTCTCAGCCGAGTAGTCTGTTTACTGCTCTAAGATCGTTATGTAATGTTGGATGAGAAACAGATCAGTTTTCCTCTGTTCTAACAACATGAACAAAAAAAAAATATCCAGATTTATTTTAGTATTGTCTTTTTGGAATGCTGAATTCAAGGAAAAGTTATAATCTTAGGAAAAATAACCACTGTTAGTGTTCAAATTCTATCAGATGAGGTTGCAGTAGATTCCTTTTGGTCAGTGCAGAATATCTCCAGTGATCAGGTTTTGAGTCAAAATTCACCTGTAACCTGAAATGAAGCATATTAGACTCATCTTGAATTAATAAATACAAATTTCCCTACTCTTCTGTGAGAGGCTCAGGGGAAATCTCAAGGAATTTTCCTTTTCTTGCCCTTGAGATTTTTCTCATAATAAAATGTCATTGAGCAGTCTGTTACCATAATAAGGTCTTGACAAATAGTTGAAAGGTTTTCCCTCAGTTCAGCAGAGGGCTCCAGAATACACACAGGCTGGGAAATTTCTGTCTTTATCAACTCCACGGTGCAATGGAGTGGTTAAATTCCCTGCTGCAGGCTAATTACACTTCTCTATTGCACAGAACCTTTGTCCTCCCATAATTAATTACGAGTAAGAAAAGAAAATGTCCTTTTGTTGTTTTTAATGAATTAATCCTTCATGAAAATAATTTCTGTGACATAATAACAAAAGGACATTTGTTCACTGTCCTCATCACCAGACATACCATAGTACATAAATGGCCTCATGTGGGGAGTCTCTTTGTCTCTTCTGTCCAAGAACATACTTTATTGCGGACATGTCACAGAGTATTAATACCCTCAATTGCTGTACAGGCAGATAAGACTGTCTAGATCATTATAACAAAAAACTACAGAGGAAAGAGTCCAGTGTTTTGATAGTAATTCTCACTCTAAAATCAAAGGAACACTTCTATTAAATGGATTTTTCTTTAGACATAAAAAACCCACATTGCCCTACTTAATCTAGTCATTTGAAACATGGCTTAGATAAATCTATTTGACTAAATGAAGAAAGTCAATCTCCATTTGATTGCTCATCCAAGGTGTAGGAAATGAATCCATTATGTCACAAGATTGAGTAAGGCAAGACTGTGCTTTGTAAGATTAATGGGTTCCGTGTCAAATGTATATTTAACTGGGTTGTGCAGAAGAGCCCAAATACAGCTAGAAAATTCAGCGTTTTGCTAAAGGTGGCATAAGATGAAATTCTCTAATATTGTGCATAGCAGGTGCATTTCTTTAATTCTTAATGGAAACTAAATGGATGGTCAAAGCTTAGTAGACAAATGTTTACATTACCAATAAACTTCCACCAGCTTTGATATGTTTTCAAGGAGGTAAAATCACAGAGTCATAGACTGGTTTGGGTTGGAAGGGACCCTCAAGACTGTGCAGTTCTAATCCCGCTGCCATGGGCAGGGCCCCCTCCCAGCAGCCCAGGCTGCTCCCAGCCCCGTCCAGCCTGGCCTTGAGCCCTGCCAGGGATGGGGCACCCACAGCTGCTCTGGGCAACCTGGGCCAGCGCCTCATCACCCTCACAGGGAATATTTCTTCCTAATATCTAATCTATATCTCCCCTCTTTCAGTTTAAAACCAATCCTCCTTGTCCTATCATGATATTGAATTTATTCTAAGGGTGGGTGTTATGTTACCTACAAAAGACCAAAACACCGAATGGACCTACTGAGCAGCAGTAGCATGCAGCTGTTGTTGCATCACTTGATATAGGAGTGAATAAAACACCACTGATAATGGGAGAATATAAAAGATTAATCACCGTAAATTCCTTCAGTAAATTCACATCTGTTACTGCAACAGATACAGCAGGCATTACAAAACATGTTTGTATTCATAACGCTGATTTTTATGGCAAAATGTTAGTTCACACAGCATTTCTCTTGCCTCATGACATTTTCTGTGGCATTCTTATTCATCTTCTCTTGAGGTGTTTATAAAATTTATTAAGTGTTCATTTCCTTAAATTACTTTATATGAAAAAGTGGTATGAATTAACTTAAATTGTTGAAAATTACAGTGTACATTTTGGTTAAAAATACAGAACTCATGCCACCAGGGGTATTACTGTATTTAAAATCTTGTATAACAAGAAGTTCACACATTTTCTCTGCATCACTTTCATAATTTTCAACAGCTGTCCTTTACTGTTTGTGATAATCAAATATTTTTCATATGCACTGAGGCAATTACGTTCCCCCTTCACTAACACTAAATAAAATATATTGTAGTTTTAACATGGCTAAACTCTTCCATAACAGGATCCTTTCCATATATCTTTAGACATCTACTGCAGCGCAGCTTGCAGACTCACTCATTACTCAATGGGAAGAAATAACACAACCTATTCCATCTGTCGAAGACTTACTGTAAGTTAGATGGAGCAGCTTCCCCAAAAGTCATCTTTCCGTACAGACTCTACAGGAAGCCAAGATTATAACTTCTTTGAGGTCACCTCACCAAATGCTAGGAAATGTAATACTGTCAATTCCACAAATGACAACCAAAAATGTTACCCCTTTTCTGCAGAAACCTTGCGAACAGCCAGCAGGACAAGTAGGCTCCTTGTGCAAAATGCAGGGTTAGGTGCTTGCACTTTGGTTTAGTTACAAGCTTTTGTAAATAATTCCAACAGCTAATGCAGACCACGTGTCTCTATTTGCAGTTTTAGCATCATTATGCTTTACTTAACGTGCAATGCTTTCTTTTTGAGCCAACATGGAAATACAGGTTAGCAAGATAGTCTATAGCTGTCTTTCAATCCCCTTTGTTATGTATCAGTTTTAAGCGCTTAATTCAACAGCAACTTCATGTTCTTTATTGCAGTTAATTCTATCTACACAAAGTTCCACAGAAAGCTCTTCAAACTATTCTTAGAAGCAAATACTGAGAAATAAAATGAAGTAGTGGAAAAAAGTATGCTTGAAATGCTTGATGTACTGTACAGTAGAGAAACAAAAGTGAAAAAAATTGAGGTGAACCATATATGCTTTCCTGTATGTAACTTGCAATATTTATATAATGGCAATATCTATATAACTCAGGGAGTCTGATACGTAAAAAGTATCTTTGTGGATCTAGGCGTGAATGGCCAACACAAAGATACACACACATGCCCAAAGAATATGGCAGTGAAACCAGCAGCTGAAGTCAGATCCCAACCAGTCCCAGCTCAACACCTTGCTCCACCTTTTTGATAGATACGGTACCTGTATAGAAAGTACAGATCAAACATCTTGAGAGTTTGGTGAAATATCTATCAGTAACATCTCACATATCTCTGTTGACTTTCCCCTGCTAAATACATCACTGCTGACAGCTGCATTGCCTTTTACACAACGCTGCACTTCATCTGCATTGATCAAACAAATCTAGAGTGAATGAATGTAAAATGCTATAGATAATTCATGCAATAGCTCCATGTGGCAAGATTCCATCTGACCAGATGTACTTTTAGAAGAACTCGGGGATTTCTCTTCAGTGTCTCAAATTCACATTCCAAGCTGGAGATGGTTTTTTTGTTGTTTTTTTTTTTTCCTTATGCAAGTTAAGGAAAGAAATATTCTTCTACATATTCATAACCAAAAATCTGTGTACATTTGAGATATATTAATTGATACATTTACTGGATGCAACTACTGCATGCTTCTGCTGGGTGTAGAAGCATGTCCAGTAGATATTTTTTGTTCCTGTGGAGCAGGGTACATGAGCTGTAACTGAACTTTTCAGTAGTGGTGCTCAAGCTTGATATAAGGAAGAAATTGTTGATGATGAAGGTGGTGAAACACTGAAACACATTGCCCAGAGAGGTTCTGGATGCCCCATCCCTAGCAACATTTCAGGTGAGGCTAGATGGGGCAACCTGATCTAGTTGAAGATGTCTGCTTACTGCAGAAGGTTGGACTAGATGACATCTAAAGAACCCTTCTAACCCAAACCATGCTATGATTCTATGATTCTACAAATTTACGTACAGAAGGACAGTGTATTTCCAGTTAGTTTCTTTGCCATTTATGCATTGCATCCATTTATTTTAATAGCTTTATTTTTTCAGCATGGACATTTTCAACATCATTTGCTCTTGGTTATCCTGTTCTATAGGTTCATTCTACTAACTCACCAGATATCAATTATTGTGATTGGTAATCCTCATTGACTTATAGAAAAGTCCATCACCAGCAGCTTATTCTATCCTACCATTAGTCATCTAAGGGTTACGTGAGTTAGCACAGGGTAGAAAGCACTGCTAAAGCATCTTCCAGCAGAGATGTACTGACCTCCTTCCACAAACTACTTAAGAGCTGGACAGACAGTAAGTGCAGGTTTCACTTCTGTTTGGCTGTTTGGGGTGGAGGTTTGGCACAAACAAGAGCGTAACTTATGAAGGTACTTCGAAGATAGGAAAATAGCATCATTCTCTTCATGCATTGCAGGTTTGGGTCAGCACACAGTGTATTTACCATGTCTGGTAAGCAACATTGTCTTTTGTGACACTAATTGCCAAGCCAGAAGTTTATACAAGCTCTGAAAAATAATGTTTCCTTAGCTTCTGGTCTTGCTCTGGCCTAGAAATGTACCATGTCCTTCTTAAACAAAGGTCTTTGACATCTTTGTGGCTGCCTGCAGATGGTCTACATTAACAAATCAATGTCAATTATGTTTTTTAACATTCTGAGTTACTTTAGCAATAATGCTTAAGATAAGAGCAAACCTAAATAAAACCAAAATGAAAATGACTGCCTCCTTTAAAGTTTAAAGGAGTATCGGATCTGACTCCAATGGTCTCAGCACTTCTGACTCCAAGAGGTCCTGCAGGTGGCCACCACCCAGCAGCTCCCTAGCACAGGAGATACAAGAGGGGATTTAAAAAAAAGAAGGGAGCAGAGCAATAAACAAATTATAATACAACATTGTGATGGAAGGCTCTGCTGTTGACCTCTGTCACCACAGGAATTTAAGCCCCCGGGAAGCTGTTGAGTATGTTTGTCTGCCAGTACTCCCGATGCATATTGGTAAGCCTCCAACATAAGAAACAGATGATCCTACTACCTTTGTTTGGATGGAAATATTAGTACAGTTTGGAAGAACCCATGGAAGTCCTAAGAAAGTCAGACATGAAAGCAAACCAAAACAGGAATTTAAGGATGGAATGAGTCAGGCACAGGTATCGTTACACCTCGCACCAGCTTACTATGTAAAAGCTCCACGTGTTGTTGCCATTACACAAATTGCCAGCCACGTCAAACAATCTGACAAGTAGGCTGTCTGACTTGGTAGAAGGTGGGCACAATCTATTTTCTAATAAGTTTTTGAAGGAGATTGAAGCTGGAAGGAGAATAGAACAAAGGCTGGGGTAAAAGCTCAGTTCTTTGGATCTAAGGTTAAAAGCCAAGACTAAATGCAGGAGAATGAGATTAAAGGAATAAGGGTAGAAGCAAAAGAAGTTGTGTGGGTAGGTATTTTTCCATCCAGCTGAGATTGGATGGAAATAAATATCATATAAGAAAGAGCTAAAGTTAAAAAGCATTTAAATATTTCAACCAAGAGTGAGATACAAGTATGAAATGTGGATAAATGTCAGGGAGAGGTTCATACAAATACTATTTTTTTCACTCAGCAAACATCTGGGAAACATGGGAAATGGTGTAACAAAGACTTTGAGGGTTGTGCATATTCTTCAGAACTATAATGGAAAAGCATTAGTCCTTCCATAAATGCAGTAATGGTTAAAATGTGATTTTCTTCTCCTCCTATAATGTGGTCTTAGACAATCACAGTGGTTTAACTGCTGCCCCACAGCAATGGAAAATGCTGCTGCATTTTGAATTAATCTTGCTGTAATAGATTTTGGTAGGAAGTGTGGGCATAACATTTCTCTCTTTGAAGTCAATCGGATTTGTCTTCCACCATCTACTTGAGTGGGAACAAGATCAGGCACAATTATCAATATTTTCAAGTGTGGGCCCTAATTCAAGCCAAACATGAAAAGCCCAGTTTGGCTGCACAGCTTGAGATGCCTTGGGCTTAATTTTCATAATCAAAGCATATTCACAGAATTCCTTAACAAAGCAAAGATGGCCTCTCTCTAGCTGGGCGGTCATTTTTTTTTAAAACACTGAATTTGTAAGTTCTTCTGAACATATTTCTGGCTGGCTGAAACTTGAAAAAAGCATCTATTCATAGCTTATAGCTAAAAGGAATTTACTGTTAGCTTGCAAGGGAAAACCCCATGTTCTTGGATTCTTAAGGATCAGAGATTTTTGTCTTTCCATTTCTATATTCCCAAGGAAAATAATGCATGTGTTCATTGTTTTGTCAGTGTAAGATTTATAATGCCTTTAACTATTCATTTCCTTGCCATAAAGTGCATAGGTTTTGTAAATGATGTGATAGTGACAACACTGTAGTTTCCTTGGCAACCTTAACTGGTTTTCAAAACAATGCTTTTCATGTTTGGAATGAGCATTGATTTGTGCAATCAGGCAAGGGGGGGTGGGGTGGGGTGGGGGAAAAGGAAAAGAAAGAAGGAAATTAAAAAGTAAAACCCACCTTTTGAGGGAAACACTTGGCAGCTGTAAAGTTTGCAGATCAGCCTTCCCACACTCAGTCATCTATGTGATATGAACCTTAAAGAGCTCAAACTTAATGAAAAATGTATCTGAAACTGCCAAGTTTTTGCTTTAAGTCCAGCAAAACTAGTCCTTTAGCTTAGATTGTGTGTTGGATTTAATTTGGCCTTTTCCTTTCTAAACTTGGCTCATTCTGTATTTTAGAATCTGGCTCATGTTTACACACTAGTGAGATGCATATCTAGGCAAACTTTTTTCAAGGCTTTAGTATGTTTTTTTCCCCATTTTGAAAATCAATGCCTCAGCATTGTAAAAGGGGAGGGATAGGTAAGATGAGTGCAGGATCAGGCCCTAAACTAAATATCTTAATTTTAAAAACATTTTCTAAGAGCTGATTGGAAAGAGAGAGGTTACTTTAGGCAATATGGATCCACAGTCTTGGAAGCAAAAAGTTGTAATGTTGCTTTTGATGGAACAGGGTATCCATGAAAGTTTATTTCTTTAACCAACTTTTTGACAGCCCCTTAAACAAAATTTCACTAATTGGAACAAAAATATATATTCTGTGCTTGGTATTTTCATTCAGCTATATGGTGTTTCCTCCCTACTTATATTTTTATGGATTCCTCAGCTACCAGTTATGTAATATGGAAAGGGAACATCTCCAAATGTCATTCCAGTGGCATGGAGGGGTCATGCATGTTGAAGTCATTCCATTATATCTCATTTTCTGTTAATCATTAGCCATAGCACCATCAAAATGCTCAGTGTTAGAGGTGCTTTCATTCATCTGAAACATGATTCTCAAAGTAGTTATTCAGAGCTAGAAGTAACTAGCAACAAGCACACAGAAAGCTGTAATGCTATTATATATAGGAAAACTTCAGATGTCATCATGTACCCCCTCCATCCTTGGATTTTGTGATGATGAGCATAAAATGAAATCATAGCCGGGTGGAGGCTTGTGACTTGTAGTGACCCTGGATATATAAGCCAAAGTTATATGGGATGACTTTTTGACAGGAGCTGTGAGGTTGAATACATATATATATGTACACGCAACATAAAGTCATAGCAAAAATAAATAAATGAACATGGAATTTGTACTCTGTATCCTATCACACCCATGTCTATGAACTGGGGATCAAAATTTTGCTAACAAAGATGATATAATTTCTTACTGACATCAAAGGTAGAATTCTTCTGCCATATTAGATACCTGGGATTCACAAGTCTTGAGATGAGAGGCAGGAGTTTGGATCTACAGCAAGGCTCCTATGGTGGTGATGGTTTGCATTTTCCAGAACTAAGAGTGTTGTACTGAAGTAGCAACATTTTTAAGAGCCTTTTGCTCTTGGAGTAATAACTTATATATCACCTTCATAAGGATGTAGCTCCATGTCCTTGTAAAGTTGGGTTTTTTTGGGATCTCATTCATTTCTGCCATCTTAGGTTTCTGACAGTGCTTGATGCATAGCTCTGTGCGTGCTGTTGCATTACTAGTTTCTGAAAGAACCTTCTCTAACATTTGACTCATGACATTAGGAATCAATCTCTGCTACCATCCAGAGGGCAAATATTGATGACCAAAGAACACAGAGACTCTATTTGGCATGTTGGTACCTGTGCCAGGAAGAAAGGAATGGTATCAGAAAATTATGCATGTGCTGGAATTCCCAAAGCTCAGAAAAAAAATGTTGAAATTTGCCCTCATGTAAGAGCAACACTGCTTATATTTCTTATTAGTTTGGGTGGGGTTTTTAAGTGTCTGAAAGTGCATCCTTCTACAACTGAGCAACTACTTTTTCTTCTGTGACATTCATCTCTCCTTGCTTTTCTGCATTTCACTGTCTAGATGATACATCATTATATAGGTCTTGATCCTTCAGACTACACCTGTTGAGGGTATCCTTCCATCAGAGATACCCTTATATCCCAACAGGATTCCACTGCAAATATTCCTGTGCTGTTCTTCACATTCACACACAAATACATGTGCAGAGATCTCAGAGATGACTATCATGTATATAAAGTGTCCTTTACACTACTATGAAAATATAAGTAGGTGAAAAAGTCATCAGGATTGCATCCCCATCACCTGTAGGCCCAGACTGCCATATCAAATTATATAAACCTGCATTTTATATTAAAAGTCTTCCAGAGCTCTTGCAGCTCCATACCTTTGCGAAGTTTTAAATATACTTCTAGGTGATCTAAAATTAAAAATGAAAACAGTCTTAGAAACCCTGCAAGCCTGCCTAACTCATTACATTCTCTTATGTATTTCTTTTTCATTATGTTTGCTCTGAACAAAATAAAATATAAGAATATATGTGTGCTTTAGTACACTTATTCACACAGGTGTGGTATTTTCCTGCTAGCTTTCTACCAGAAAAGAAACAAAAGTTCAAACATAAAGCCAGCATTTCTAATTTCTGTAGGAGATCCATATTCATTTGATGGGAAAAAAAAGAAACAACAACAAAAATTGTCTAAGACAATTAAGGAAATTATAGATCTTACTGCCTGTGTGCTCAGAAACAGAGAAGTAATATATTTGTGCTTTTCAAGGCATTCCAGCACTTTCAAGTTGGTGTTGCATTCTCTAATTACATGTAATAAACAGGTAGTGGAATAGCCCAGCATGGGGCTGAAAGTCTGAGTCCTCGTACAGCACAGAAATGCTCATAAAGAGACTGTTTTGTAACAGTGGAGACAATTAGGAATGGCACCAGTGATGCTGCAGTTTTAGCATATGTTCAACACCAGTTGCTTAGAAGGGAGGAGTTAAATCACTAGAGAGCTGCAGTGGCTCTGGTATGATTAAACACAAATTGTTCTGCTCTATTCTTCCAATTACCTTGTAGGTAAAAGGAAAATACTGTATAAGCTCGTAACAACTGAATCCGCAGCTCTTACCACCCCGGCTACTGATATAAAATGCTACCCCTGTATGAATGGCGAGGTCTGGGTTTATGGCTGTTTACAGTCCCCAAGCTCGTGTGTAAATGGCTAATCAAGGTGCCAGGCAGCAAAGAGTCAGGCAAGATGTTTGACAGTTCCATTAAGATACCTGATCTAATGCTGGGGAGCCTTTGTTATACTGGATCTTTCTGTGGGCTATTTAACTAATATCAGCAGTATCACTTTATAACGTTGTCCGTGAGGGAATGATTAACGCTGACCTGCTGGCCCTCAGTGTCTCCGCTTTGTAGCACATGGCGTATGAAGCCGTTAGGGACTGAGTTGTTAAGTCCTGTTTTATGGAGCTAACGCAACACCTAGGGAACGACTCGCAGCTGTGCTTCTGCTGTTGGGCAGCAGTATTGCTGAGTAATGCAGTAGGGAATCGGGGTCTTGAAACGTATAAAACTAGCTCTGCAACCGTAAAAAGGCTTAGTTTTGCACTAAATTACACTTTGCTTGAGTTTCTGGGGAATTATGGAGATTACAGTGGGTCTGATTCTCTCTCACTTACCTTAAATTAGGTATTTCACTTGGGTCTAATGGGTACAAGTAAGAGGTAAGCAGGGCTGGTTTGGTTTATTGCAAGCTTGGAAAAAAAACCTAGTGCAGCATATCGGGGGAGTGTAGTTTAAAGACACTTTTGTGTGCTACTCCAAGGTGTGCTAGTTATGTTCCCCTAGTTAGAATAGCCTCCAGGCACCCACAAATTACACTTGATTGCAAAGGCTGCAACAAGTGACTGAAGCATATACTGCTTACTACAGCAATCTCACACTGCACCTCCTCTGCTTCTGCAGGCAGCAGAAGCCAGTGGCCCTCTGCTTGGTATATACTCTTGGAGAAAGGAGAAGAGGATCTGTCCTTATGCCTTCGTAGGAAAACAACTGCTTCTGATCTGCTGTTTATTTTGGGGAGTTGTAAAGCTCACTATTTCATTCCAACACTGTTTGTCTTGAGAAAAGGTTCTTACCTAGTGTGTACTGCTTGGCTGGTACATGTTGATTGCTTTGAAGCAAAGAATTATACAGGATAAGTGAGTCTGTGAGCCTCCTAAAATCTACTTTTGGGGGAATATTGCTGAGCCAGAAAATATGAATAAGAATGAAGGCAGCTTTGGGGATCAGCTGTTATACTCAGCTCAAAGGAAGGTCCACAGTATTTGTTCTCTCTTTTTCTCTTACCTATTTCTTCTTTTGTGTATCATAGAATGATGGAATGGTTTGGGTTGGAAGGGACCTTAAAAACCATGTAAAAATCCATGGGCAGGGACATCTTCCACTACATCAGGTTTCTCAAACATGGCCTTGAGCCCCGCCAGGGATGGGGCACCCACAGCTGCTCTGGGCAGCCTGGGCCAGCGCCTCGCCACCCTCACAGGGAAGAGTTTCTTCCTTATATCTAATGTAAATCTCCCCTCTTTCAGTGTAAAGTCATTCCCCCTTGTCCTATCCCTACAGCCCCTTGTATCCTATTGCAGGTGTGGCCAGCAATTCCTCAGTGTCTGACTACCTTCAGCATGGTGTCCCAGCCCTGGGAGCACAGGTTTTTACATGCAGTTCTCAGAACATCAGTTCCTTATCCCTGAATCTTATTTCCATATATCATGAGAATGTCGATAGGATAAGGAATATGCAAACTTCTAGAGTAGCTATGCAGATTAGATTAGAATTATTTATATATTATGCAAAAGTTAGAAGCCTTTCTTTTAATTAATAACAAAACAATGGAAAGAAAGGAGAAAAAAAAGCCCAACCAAACAAGGAAAGCTTCTGAAGGATGTTTAAAGCACACTGTTCTAGCTAATAAATATAAATCCAGGCAACCCTAGGAGCTAAAGTGATATTTCTGGGGCAGAACCTGAATTTCTGTGAGAGAAGGAATACCATTAAGATTCAATCACTTTATCCATGGAGGGCAGCTACCAACCAATAGATATACCACATATTTTACTCTTCTTAAGTCATGAAAGTAAAGTCATTTATAATTCCCATTTCTTCCTGAGGTACAGCTTGCTGAGCAAAGACTGTTATCAGTTTCCAAGTAAAGAAGTAATTGCATTTCTTAATGTAATCAAGTATCATCTTCAAATAAGATGCTTAAACAGTATCATATTTTACAATCTCTCTTATTATACATTTTAGGTCTTTTTCTCCTGTACTCCTTTGTCTTCTGAGTTCAGGGATAGGATCATAATTAGACTCGCCAAAACAAATAGTTTTCATTATGGTAATTTTAAAGCTTACTCTGTGTCTGCTTTGGTTAGGGTCTTAACACCTAAAAAAATAATTCCTTCAAATACCATTTTTCATCTTTTATATTCATTCTTTCTGTATTATTGGGGATAACAATATAAAAATAGACTTGACATTTCTTATCAATTACTCTGTTCATTTCTCATGTGTTCACTAAGTTCTTATTTATATTTATTTTTTATTTTTGAAATGGTTTTGCAGTAATAAATACCGTTTTTTCTACCTCACTGCTCTTATTTCTCCATGCCTTTCTGAACCTAGAAGTGATCCACTGAAGTCAATGGCAGCATCTAGCACTGATGTCAATGGGACAGAACTTTGTTCAGAGTACTGCGAACAACAATTTTACTAGCTTTAGGATGGAGAGTGAAAAACATAAAAACCAAAACCAAACAGGAACTGAAACCCAAAAACCTGTGATGCCTTTCTACATAATAAGGGTAGAAAAAGTAGATTTGGTGGCTCAGGAACTCCATTCCGATCCAATGTTGCTAGACTTAATCAATATAAAGTAATGCAGTGATGCACTCTTGTGTAACGGTAAATACTCCCCCTCTGAGATTTACTGTCTCCTGTTCTGCCATGCTGCTGTGGCCAAATGTGGTCTCTCCAACAGGTCAATATAGAATATACGGAGTTTGTAGCAGCAAGTTAAAGATATTAGCACTTGTGATGTGCTAATTAACCTTGGACGAGCACTTGTAGAAAAGCCTATAGAAGGACTTGGATAATTACACATGTTGAACCTTTAGCATTGTCTATTAGAACTGAAGAGTTCAGCCGTTGGTTGTATTTGTCGCTCCACATGTAGAACCACAATACATAAACTGCGTCAGCCTCTCGTTTGAAAAGCCTACAGACAAAAGGTGTGTGCAGGAAACGTAAGGTTTGGCGAGTTTGTTGGCAGTGGGGATGGGAAGGGTACAAACCTGACCATCTCTGGGCTGACTGGGATGGTTTATGCTTGGCCGTTTTGGGGGTGTCTGAACACTTCTTAGAAAACAGAACTTCTGCCAGCATGACCGTGATAAAGAAAGGTTGTGGTGGGTTAACCTTGGCTGGCTGCCAGGTGCCTACGAAGCTGTGTCTCCCTCCCTCAGCAAGGCATGGGGAGAAAATAACACAAAAAAGCTCGTGGGTCAAAATAAGGACTTTGAGATTGCTCACCAAATACCAAGGCTGGCAAAACAAACTTGACTTGGGGAAGACCCATTTAACTTACTGCCGACAAATAACAGAGTAGGATAGCAGGAAATAAAACAAAAAAAAAACCACCTTCCCTCCACCCCCTCTTCTTCTCAGGCTCAATGTCACCTCTGCCTTGTCTCCTCGATGTGGCACAGGAGGATGGCACATAGGGGTTGCAGCTAGGCCGTAACACTTCATCTCGGCTGTTCCTTCCTCCTCACGCTCCAGTGTGTGGTCCCTCCCAGGAGGCACAGTCCTCTATGAACCCCCTCCGATGGGGGTCCTTCCCATGGGCTGCCATCCAAGAACTGCTCCAGCATGGGTCCCTTCCACAGGGTGCAGTCCTTCAGGAACGGTCTGCTCCAGCATGCATCCCACATGTGCCAGAGTTCCTGCCAGCAAACCTGCTCCTGCATGGGCTCCTCTCCACAGGCTGCAGCCTCCTTCAGGGCATATCCACCTGGGCGTGGGGTCCTCGATGGGCTACAAGTGGATATCTGTTCCACCTTGGATCTCCATGGGCTGCAGGAGGACAACCTGCTTCACCACAGTCTTTTCCACTGGTTGCAGGAGAATCTCTGCTCCATCACCTGGACCAACACCTCTTCCTCCTTCTTCATTGACCTTGGTGTCTGCAGGGTTGATTGTCTCACATTTTTTCACAGATGCTGGGCACCATTTTTTACCCTTTCTTCAATATGTTATCAGAGAGGTGCCACCAGGGTTGCTGATGGGCTCAGCTTTAGGCCGCGGTGGGTCCGTCTTGGAGCTGGATTTATCCAATATGGGAACAACTCCTGGTCTTTTCTTTCAGTGACCTTCTGCAGCCTCCCTTCTTACCAAAACCTTGCCACTTAGACCCACTACAAGGGCGTGCAGTGAAATTTAATATTTATAAGCTGATCTTCCAGTCTGAAAAACACAGGTATACAGACTGCTCTATTTTAATACATTTAATATGTGCTGACTAAGAAGTTTCTTTAGAATGTATCTAGAGATGCTCTCTGGCTCCAAAGCTACAGTGGTAGCCGTCATGGGAAGACATGGAATAGAGTTAGAAAAGAAGACTTTTTCTAAAATGTGGAAGATGTATTGAAAGCTTTTCTCCTATATATACTACAAAAAAAAACTGTAAGTTTCTGCAGCTCCAGATGTTTTCCTCATCAAAAAGCAGCTGACCTGATGAGATTTGGCTTCTCTAGGACATTGTGACAAATACTGTGTGATCTCTGAATCTTCTCTGCCATGTCATTCAGGGAAGTGTTTTCCAAAGATTTTCTCATATCTAAAAAGAAATTAGTTTACAAAGCACTTTTTCTCTTAGCGAGGTCCTAGCTTCTACGCAACTACCTATTTCATAAAACTTATTAACACTGAAACCTTTATGTACATGTCAAAGTTATTTCAGAATGATCAATGGATTAAAACTTTCCCCAGCCCCACCCCACCCTCCAGGAAATGCCTGAAACCGCCTCCACAAACACACAATCACAAAGTGATTACAGAAACTCTTTCTGTAGAAATCCAGGCTGAAAACATAATGATAAGAGAAAACATGAAAGTAGCAATTATATGTAATGAATAGAAAAGCAAAGAACTTGATAGCAATAAGTACAAATCAACAGTTAGGAAATGCAGGTAATTGAAATTATAATCAAGAGTCAAGAATTCCTTCTGAATTTGAATTAAATTCTGAATTGTGGATTCATATTCTAAAGCAAATTAAGTGGACTTGATGATACAAAATACTATGCCTACCACTAGTACACCTTATGCAGACTATGAGACTGAAGATTTAAAATTGTAATGATTCTACAGTGTTTTCTTACTATTTTCTGTTCTCATTATTATCCTTGTCATGAAAAGAAATTCAGATTGTTGATTTCCTCTGCATTGCAACCTTCATTGGAATTAGTTGCCACAATTTAAATCCCTTGTATATTTTGCAGAAGGTAATGGGCAAGCACGCAAAGCTGATCCTTTCGGGGCTCTCTAAGTTGATTTGTGCACCCTCCCTAGTTCCTCCAGCCTCTCTGACTTGAAATGATTTGAAAGAGAGGTATAAGTGAAGAAGGGGGGTGGGGATAGATCGGCACACAGAGTAACATGAAGTTTAAAGCCGTGCAGCATGGAGTTGCGTTACGTGGCCTCTGCCAGGCACCTGGATGCCAAACTGGGTTTGAGAATGAAGGTTGTCATGGCATTTCCTGATCCCATTACAAAATTCCATGCTTTGACAGGAAAGAATGTTTTGGACTGGATATGTCCTGGGGTTTAATGCAAGACACAAAGCCTTGCAGCTTAGTTTCATGGTTCTAAATCTAACTGAGGACTGAGGAGTGAAGTTTGATTAAAAGCCAGTGATTTTTCAGAGGTGAAATGAGTTTGGCATATGCAAAGCAGGTTTTAGAGGATGAGTATTCAAACTGTAAGACATTTCCATAATTTTCACTGATGTACACCTTTACTTGCAGTTTTAACAAACAGGCTTCATTATCAACACACATTCTGATTCCTAGTGGAAATGGGAATGAGTTTTGAAGCAAGGAAAAAGCAAGGTATGGATCAAAATGATTCTGTAGGGTAAACATCTCTGATATTATTGAAATATCTTGAGCATAAAAAATCGTCTGAGGTGCTCATGAAAGCTGGCTAAAATTTCAAGGTGATTTGGAACTTCCATACCTGACCTTTCTCATTTTTGCCCAGAATGAAAAATGGAAAGTTGTGCAAATTTTCCCTCTGATGCCTTCAAATGTGTAAATTGGCAGCTTGCCTCATGTGGTCTACATGTATAGTAATTTAAAATTTAATTTCACTTTTCTTAAGAGGCTGAGCTTGATTGTATATCCAAATTTATAAATTTCAAGTAAGACTGATATTATCACCCATAGAATGAGTGCTATTCCCTGCTATATGCACACATTTCAGTGATGTACTAGGTGAGTCTGAGCCATTGGACTTGAGGAATAGTTTCAGGTTAAACAAGTGAAATATCTTATGTGACCAGTTCTTATCCTGAGTTTTGTGATGTTTCACTCTTCTTCAGGTTAGCACCTAAAATGTTGCATTCTAAATACTGATCAGCTCAAGATTAACTCAAATGCTGCTTTAGCCCTTACCATTGCAGAAAACGATGGAAAGGGGAGACAACTAAAACTTCAATGTATGCAAAAAAATTTCTTTAATCCTTATTGTAGATGTATTTAGTTTTGAAATTGGCTCTGAGGAACCAAGCATACACATTTGTGATAATTTTGCATGCTTAGGAATTATCAAAACTTGCAAAAATATGTAAATATGCAGATTACTGACAAAGCTGATGTCATAATCATAATGGACCAAAATTATGTGCAGTACCAGAAGTTAGTGTCAGGGTGCCACGAGGGCCAGTGGCTTCCTGGGGGATGTGATGGGGGACAGAACAGGTCCTTAAAACCAGGGCTTGTCTCATCACACTCCAGGCAGGAGGAGGACAGCCAGGGGGCAAGCTGTGTCCCCAGCTGCGGGTATCAGACATATCCATGGGGACGGGGACAGGACAAGGACAGGGCAGGACATCAATGTGCCGGTAGTTTACCTTCTGCCTTCCAGTAAGGTCTTCCCTGTTTATACCAAAGTGCATCACTTTTCTACCTGCATTCTTAAATGTCATCCCACATTTAGACTTGCCAAAAGGCTTCACCGATTTTCTTTAAATGATGATTTAGTCCTTAGTATTGGCAGAGCTTTCCAATTTTGCAAGCCATAAGCTTTGATGAACAATGAACACCTACGTACTTCTTAACTCCAGGTCATCGGCAAATTAAGTAGAACCAGTATCAGATGGATGACTGAAGGACACAAGCAGCAGTCCTTCACCGGTCCAATTCACCCCTTTCCATACAAGCTATTAAAGTCTCTTCTTTAGCCATAATGTTCATCATCTCCTCCTTGTGCAGTAATTTCCTGTGGGAAACAATGTGCAGTGTTTGTGAGGAGTAGGGGGTGGTTATTTTGGTTTTGTTGTGTGTTTGTTTTTTTAAAAATCTACATGTACTAAATCTACTGCATCACCTTATCCAAGATCTCAGTGCTTAAAAAAAATACAGGTATTAGATTAGGCTGACACCTTTGATAAAACCATGTGGGTAATTTCCACAATTCCTTTGGTCTCTGTGTCCTTAATTATTCTTTCTTTCAAGAAATTTTGTAATAGTTTACAAAGCATTTAAGTCAAATTTAGAGTCCTGTAATTGCAGGGATCACCTTTGTTTTTCCTTTTTTATGTAGCCTATAATGTTTGCTGTTCTTCAAGTACAGTATTACTCCTTGAATTTACAGATTCATTAAAAATCCCTCCTACTGATTTTCTATTAGTTATGCATAACTGTTATGACCCCATCCCCTTCCTCTAGTGCCCCAGATTAGTTTATGCTTCAACATTGTTCAGAGTTTGTTGTTTAAGAATATATTCTTTGAATTATACGTCCAGCGATGCACTTAGAGCACAGAAAAGTTAAGGAAAGAGCCACATCACTAAGCTGGGCAACACCACCTTTGCCAACAGTCTCACCATGCTGGTGAGGGTGAGTTAAACTAGGAAAAGCAAGGGAGGGAGATGATTAAGTCAAGTGAAGAAGTGATGGATTGGGTTGGAAAGCAAAGGGCGAACAGTGATGTGGATGAGGGAAACCTTGTAATTAGCAAAATGGGGTTGAAGGGGGCCTGTTTCAAGCACAAGCACATTAAAAAGTGCAGAGAGGACAGCATGGTGGAGAAGCTTCAGACATCTGTGAAATCAGCATGATTGGGTACCTCTCTGAAGCACTTGTAGTTGTGTAGAGAAGGACCTGGGGTCCAGGTGGACACCAAGCTGCATTCACGGTAAATAAAGCCAGCAGCCTCCTGGGCTGCATTTAGGCATAGCATTGCCAGCAGTTCAAGGGAGATGGTCCTTCCCCTTGGCTCAGCCCTGGTGAGACACATCTGCAGTGAGACTAGCCAAGGACCTGAAGAATATTAAGGGACAGGCGCATGTGACATACAAGGAGACGTTAGACAAAGCTGGGACTGTTCAGCCCGGAGGAAAAATCAGGATGTTAATAATGTGTATAACAGAGGGAGCAACAAAGACAGAGCCAGGCTCTTCTCCGTGGTGTCCTGTGACAGGACAATAATCAATGGGCCCAAACTGAAACACAGAAAACTTCTGTTAAACATCAGAAAAACGTTTTTACTGTGAGTGTGGTAAAACACTGGGACAAATTTCCTAAAGAAATTATGGAGCTTCCATTCCAAGGGATATTCAAAACCCAACTGCACACAGCCCTGAGCAATCTGCTTTAGTTGATCCTGCTTTGTGCACTGGGTTCAACTAGATGATCTTCAGAGGTCTCCTCAACCTCAGCTAATCTAAAACAAAATTCTGTGATCTTTTATTAAACTGGTTGGTGTGTATGGGGAAAACTGACAAGATTTCAGGTGCAAAAGCCCTCTGACACAAGCAAGGCTATAGCGAAATGTCACATAAACCACAGGACTATTTTATAAGTAAGTCACCGCACAAATAACCATAAATTTGCAAATGTCAAATACAATTGTCAATTTGCAAAGCAAGTACAATTAAAACAAAATTTTAATTCATTCAGAAAGCACGGTAAATAGCCAACGACATTATAAATGGTATTTGAAAAGCCATCCACAATACTAAATAAAAAATATTAAAATCCAAACCAACTGGTGTTTTTCTTCTAGCTTTTTCCTCTTTTTTTATTTTATTTGGTTTTTATTCATGTTTAAATGTAAGGGTCCAGTGGGGAAGTGACATTTCTCTAATTTGAGGCACATAGAAACATGCCTTATTCTGATCTTTTCTGAGCTGGATCTGAGTTTGTGTAACACGGCTGTTATTGTGTAGCGTGTCGCATGGGTGGTGCAGAGCTGCAAGAAGAATCCCAGTCCTGCTCCAAATGCTTCAGACCCCTTTTGGTAAATAGTCAGGGCTCTGGCTGTTTGAATTAACTTTGAATTAACAGCTGACAGGTCTTCAGTTGCTGAAGCAGAAATCTCCAGACTGTAGTCAAGGCAATGCAGGCATTTGTACTGGATTTAAAAATATCCACTCCCTGAACCTCTGTAAGGCCATATCAAGCACTATCTTTTCTCTGTAAGATCAGCTAAATCAGATAAGTATTTATTTGTCTTCGCCTCCACAACCTCTGTCTCTAGTCCCTCTTCAAGGTGCAAATCCAGCTTTGAGCAGTTGTGGTTGGATGCACCAAAAAGACACATGTAAGCGAGTCTTGCCTGACTTTCATTTCAGGAAAGTCCCCAAAGAAAGAATGGCAGCTGAGCTGCCCTGAAACCCACAGTCCTGTAAAGCTCACAGACACTTCTGTTTCCTATATTCTGTTTCATGCAGCCAAGCATCTCATGCCTAAATCATATTAGGATCAAAAAGAAAATGTGTTTCAGCTGAGGGACCATGGCACTGTGTGCACACTCACAGCATCTGACCAGAGTGCACGGGAGACTGTTGCAAGCAGAGCTCTGCCTTTGCACAATGTCTTCTGGGTGCTTGTGCTTGTGTGCAGGCTTCTAGATATCAGACTCTCCTGAACTTGTTGGCACCCAAAGTCCTGCCTTGCAGCAAATCTCATCCTGCCCATTGAGCTATAGAGAAGTCCAAGGGAAACCCTTAATCTCTCCTCCTCAAACTGTTCGATTTGGATAACCGAATAAAAGAATCACTGGTGATAAGGTGAATGTGCACAGGTGTGAAACACAGGAATGTGTTTTCCTGCTTCTTCCCCTTGGAAGCAAAACCTTTTAAACCGTATTTTAAAGTAGCCAGCCCTCTCCAGGCTAGTATTTTTCTTTACAATTAGAAGTTATGGGACAGTAATTATAACCCCACTGGAATGATTTTACATATCCTTCCTATGAACTGAGCACTTAATAGAAAGGGGTAAAGCTATGAGCTCTGATATCCTTGTCAAATCCTACCAGGAGTACTTAAATTTCTCCTGCTCTTTCTGCCCGGTCTATCAGTAATGGCTATTGAATAAGTGATATGGGGATACTGTAAAACTTTAGGGATTCTCTACAGGTAAAATCTGTTTAACATATTAATGTTACAGGGTTGTGTTCTGCTCCTTGATGTGCATGTGAAATTTCTATTAGTGAGGGGAATCATGTACTTAAATTTAGGACAGAAAAGATCCTTGTTACATTCATCATAATATAAATAACCTGACATGTTCAGGTCTCTTTCTGAAGAGCTCTGGCTTGTAGCACTTTCGGTAGATAAAAACATAAGAGGCACACCAAGGGAATATCTGTGTAAGTACTTCTTGCCACTCTGAAACACAAGTAACTCATGTATAGTTGAAGAAATAATGAATTCCTGAAAGTATCTTATTAATACTACTTGCTGAAAATCCTTTTTCTTAAAAGGATCTTGTCCATAGTTTTAAAGCAATACAGATTCAAAAGAGCCAGTATTAGCATCAAAAAGAGAGGTGTAGAGCCTTTAGGTATTGTAAAGGTGAAAGAGAATTCATTAAAACTAAATTAACCTAAAGGGCTTTTAAGTGCTTAACACTTTTGAAAGAAATGTCTTTGTTACTAGGAAGATAATTTCCCAGACAGGAAGACAACACAGAACATTTAAATAACCTCTTCAGGATCATATAGTTCTTGACTCCCAGTCTTGTGCTAATTCACACTGATTGTGTTTAGGGAATACCCCATGCAGATGTCTCTTATCTTGCTCGAAGAGCCATAACAACACAACTGTAGCATCTGTGTGGGTACACAAAAGGCTTCTGGACTTTAAAAGAAATTTCACTCTCTTTAGGCATATGTGTGAAGTGAAAGATCCTGGTGCTCCAACAATTGCTGTCAGCAATGGGAAATCCACTTTAAATAGCTTAACTGTGGTACACAATCCTGCCTATAGGCTTCAAGGCAACAATAAGTACGTACATTCAGAATGTGGCCGGCAGTAAAATCTACAAGAGTGATGTTATGGGTAGGGTTTGGGTTTTTTTGTTTTCTGGTGGCTATGAGAAATTCCTTATAATTTTCCTCAGAAGCAGTCTTCTTCACTTATGCCTCGCTGAACAAATACAGTATTAGGACAACCTGGGAATACAGGGCTAGACTAGTCTAATATTTACTGGATCGGCAGAAAAGAGGGTTGAGTGTTGTGCCCTGATGTAGGAGTAGGGTTTCTGGATTCTACCTGCTGTTGTCCTGCATCTTGAGATCTCATTTTGGTAAAATGCTAGAGCAGTCTCAGAAGAGAATAATGACAGAGAAAAGCGCCGCAGAGGTGGTGGTTAGGATCCTCTCCTGCAAGGTGGGAATGCCTGTTCCACCCCAGGTGAGGAGGGAGGATCTCGCTCTGTGTTTCCAGCCTCTGGATGAATGGACTACTAACTAGGAGGATGTGGAGTGTAACTTAAAGTCTTCTATGCACGTTTCCTACCTTATACTGCAAATATGATTCCCACGAATAATTAATGCTGGAACATACCAAATAGACTGTTTAAAATAATGTAGGAGAGAAGTAAAAAAGAAAAGGGAAAGATAAAAACACCCTAAAAAATATAGGGAGGTAGCTTTCCAAGATCTCTTTGTCTTCAAGTTAGACTCATAAGGAGACTGAAACAAAATCAATAATGAGATAGGTGGTGGTATCCTTTCTTTTCTTCTTAAAGCCCGGGATTTGGGTACTTGTCCAGTTTGCACGCTGAAAGAATTTTCTTTCTTTCTCCCAGGACAGTGCTTTTTTCCTAGGGGATTCATAGGAAAAGGTGTAATGACCACCAGCTCCTTTCCTGTGAAGGGTGTCTATATCCTACTGCGAACCAAACCTCCTACAAAGTAAACATGTTCCATTGTTTCATTCTGGGAAATGGAAAAACAAAACCCCCCAAAAAACCTACAAAAACCAAACCACCAAACACACACAAAAAAAAAACCAACAAAAAACCAAACCTGTTTCAGCATTTTTTATTATTTGTTATTCTTCCTTTCCTTCAACTTTCATTTAAATTAAGGTATTTCAGGTCAAATTTGTGGCTAGCTTAGCTTGATTCAAACCTGCGAAAGCAGCATAAACCAATGTCCTTCTCTCCCACAGCAACAGCAAACCCCCTTACTGCATCCCAACACTGTCAGGGGGAACTCAGAAGGGTTGTTCAGTAGAGGCTGCTGGACTGAGACAGCTTGGGGAGATGTCCCCAGTGCTATCCAGTGCCACAGGCCCAGAGGCTATGTTCTCCCCCAAGTTTACTCACAAGGCAGTGCTACTGCTCTGCAGTGATTCTATCCCAAAAGAGCCACCTTTTCTTTCTAGGAATCCCTTCCCAGGTGTTGGAGGAGGTTATATCATTCCCAGCAGTTGTGTTTCATATTTGATTTGCAATCACTGAAGCTTTAATGCAGGGTACAGACCAGCAAGGACGCAAGTGTCTCTGTCAACCTTTTATCCTGCTGGGATTGACAGAAGCTTTGTGTTTCCCACAAGTGGCATAAGTAAAACTGTATTCTGGGATAAGTCAAAAATATAATACTCCAAGGAGAGTAGGAGCCAGCTGAAATCCCTGTTGAGTATTTTGATATCTTGTTCTGACTCCTTTAACTTAAATCCTGTTTAACTAGCAGCATCTGCCTCTGACATTTCCACAAGGATGGTGCAGATGGAGCAGTGACTCAGATCCCTGGCTCTACAGAGTTAGGAACAGCTAAAATGGTTGGTGATGAAGATTATTATTTCCTACAGGGCTGTAGGATTGAGGTCTGCAATATGTGGAATTCAGACCTTCCCATTTGTATTGTTTTCATAAAAGAAATTGTATCTATCTGCCTATACATACAACTCCAAACATGAACAAATTCTTAGTCTTCAGATGACTTCATAATTACGACCTTCTTTGCTCTGTGTTGGTTAACAATTAAATAATTCTGAAAGTAAAAATTACTTAAAACAAAACAAAACAAACCTATTGTTTAATGCCAGCATTTTAATCTAGGTCAAAAATTATTTCATTTCTTGGTGTTCCTGCAGCCTGAAAATGGGTGGGGTGGTGAGAAGCAAAACCAGGTAAATCTGATAACCGAACTTCCTTGTCCTTTGGGCCACATCCCTGTTTATCGTCCTTCATCTTCCCTGAGAAAACACATAGTAAACAAGAAGAGAGTTGCACTGAGCTGTTGTGATAAGGCTTTCAGTTGGGAAATATAATCTGTTTTGTGATTCTTTGGTCAATGGGTAGTTTGAGACTCCCTTTCTATTTGTTCATTTGTGGTTTGTTTGGGGTTTTTTTTCATTCGTTGTGTGCTTTTTTTCCCATTTCCTTTAACATTTTACGTGCATAGATTGTTTGGGAAAGGCACTGTTAGTAGATTTAAACAATTACAGTTCCAATTCATTAGAGGAACTGACAGTGGACCCAATTCTTTATAGACCTGGATGATCGATATAGCAGAAAATAAGGTTACTTCCAAATGGGCTTTGCTGTTGCCTGGGATGAAACATAGTTTATTAAATGCTAGTTACATGTTCAGCAGTGATGCCTGACACCATTCAGACACCAAGCAAATAACTGTTTCACAAACTTCATTCAGAAAATACTTCTTTCAACCCTGAGTTTGCACTCTTATTCTATAGACTACATCTCAGCTTAGAAACAAACATTGTTCAGGAGTGGTCCAGATTCATGCCTGTCCATCAGTTTTTACAGCGCTGATGAAAGTGTAATTAATTGTTAGTTGTGCTGGATTTTATTTCCAAATGTGAGACAGATCTCATTTTTTTATACTTGCATAGCATACACTAAATAGCCACTGTTGGAGCAAGCTGGAATTAAATAGTTAACAAGAGTTAGAGGCTTCTGTAGTCATGACAGATGTTACTGATGAGTCACATCTTTTTGCATTTGGAAGGAAGCAAGATGGTTTGAAAGCTTTGCTCAGGCTGTGGCTCCCACCTATGGAAGTTCATGGACAGAAACCTTTTTATTCCTCTACTCTTGGGGTTAGGTTTTTAGGGTGAAGTAGCTTCCTAGGAAACAATGGTAGGAATGTGAGATTTCTGGAAGCACAGAAAATTTGCCCATTCTGACCTGGTTTGTTCCAGCTCCAGTGTCAATATGTAATTTAAACTACCCTTAGCATATTCCTAGGTACCATGCTTCTCCCATGAGAAGAAAACTATCAATCTCAGAATCCTGAGCTGGCTTTAAATTTGGTTATTAGAAGATGAAAAAAAGAAATAGAGATTACAACATATAATCTGTGACCAAGATTTGGGATTCAGCTTTCAGAAAACCACACAAATATTCCAGCAAAGTTGCTCTACAAACACGACATGGTAAAATACTGCTAAGTGTACCAGCAGCAGAAATATGTGGCACTGAATTTATTGATAGTCTTGCAATTCATTGCTCCTTGATTGCAATAATTTGTGATTTGATAACATGGAGGATGAGAAACATAACCACTATCCTCAAAGTTCTGCTCAAAAAATGTGTGTTTGTCTTGCCAAGTGACTTTTAAAGGAACTCAACACAAGCTTCCGAAAGATTTGGTGCCAGAATGCTTTTGATGAACATCATTTTCAGCATGGAGGTGTAAGCTAGCCTGGAAATTGGTTAATTTTACAACCCCAGAGGAAACAAGTTGTCACCCATATTTAGCCAATTTCTTATTCGTTTTTTGCCACCAGGTGTCAGTACAAGTGCACGGACACCCCAGAGATCCGTGCGAGGTCTCCTCAGCAGCTGGCTGAGCAAGAACCGTACTGGTTCGTGCCAGCTCTTATGCTCCTGAAAATGCTTTAGTTTTTTTTCATTCCAGTGTGAAAAAAAAAAAAAAAAAAAAAAAAAAAACCAAGCTATTGCCCATCCCAAAAGCCCTTTGAGCTGCCTAGTCTAAACCAGTTTTTTGGTACTATAGGTATTCTAAAATCAACTGTTCTAAGTGCACTGGCATCTCCATCCATCCCCATCTCTGCTTTACACTTGGTCACAGGGCCAGAGTATCTTCCTTTCAAGCTCTAACCTCAAGATGTGAAGACTGTGAGGAGCAAGGCAGGAAGAAGGGTTACATTTCAAATGGGTATGTGGAAAATATAAGTCAAACACTTCAGATCACTGATTATCCTGCTTTTTAAGCCATAGCCTATATGGCATTTATAACTGTTGGTAACACCTAGCAGTTATCTCCCCAAATCTCCTTCATGAGAAGATGGTCTTAGGTCCTTGATGCAAACAGCACTCTCAGCGTTGCCCTGCTACAGGTAATATCATGAACTGGACTCCAGCTAGTCTTTGTTAATACATTAGAGAATTTCTTATGCCTTCCTTTCAAAATTTAGGGCTGAAGATATTTTTGGTCATACTCCAGGGCTCTGTCTAGAAAGAAAAGGTCTTAGTTTTAGCAGATCTCTTGCAATAGGAATAGGAATGTTTTCCTATCCCAGTCTTTGCAGAGAGGTCACTGTAACTTTGACATCATTGTCATAGGTATGAACCTCAGGTTCAGATATTTAGTACTGTTTAATGTAAAAATATGTTTGGAATAAATGCTTTTAATAGGAGGAGAGACTTGAACGAGTATCAAGACAAAGATAACATTTCAATGACTATCACAGAACCTTTTTCCTTTTGGTAAAAAGCAAGCTCTCCTCAATGAGGGGAGCCATTCTTGCAGTCTGTGAGATACAGAGTGCTGTGTTCTGAGTATAAAGTTGTGCTTCAATACTGCACCCATAAATCTTGCATGGGAGAGGAATGGGAGAAGGGGAGGTGAGGACTTACTCACTATTTGCTCCAAAGAACTCTACAAATGTCTTAAGACATGCAATGTGATCAGGATTCTCAACTATTCACAGTTCTTAAAGTTTGCCAACAACTGGAGGATCCAGAGGGAGAATGTATGGCAAATTTCTGCCATGTCCAAGAAGGTGTTAATAGAAAAATCTGGATTCAGACTGCTTTGAAAATAAAGGAGTAAGCAATTCCTACTAGAGCCTGAAGTAAGGAGTTCAGTGTTGGGGTGTCTCTAGTCTTGAAAGTGATATTGGAAGTGAATCATCTACTTGCAATTTGAAAGCCATGGTAACCAAGGTCATCCATGGCACTCAGAGCCGACAAAAGGTAGATAATAGCTTCCTGCCTTATCAGCCTCACAGAATAACAAACACATAACATAGAAGTTATGGTCTTATTTTTGATTGTCTTGATTACTGACACATTGGTAGAGTTGCCTGGAGACCTGGCCTCAACAATAAAGTAGGAAAATCAGACTGGCTTTCTTCATGGGCTGAATAGCACCATTTTGATATAGTGGGGTAAGCACTAGTTTGGATGAGTTTTCTTCTTTTCACAATCAAAGCTCTTGAATTCAGCTCAAGAGGCACTCCACCTCTTTATGGATAAACTTTTCACTAAGGAAAGCTTAATATAATTTATATGCTACATGCACCAGAAAAATCAGACTCTGTAGAGGAAATCCAGGAAAGTCCTATATTCATTTGGGACAGTGACAGATAAGAGTACTGAAAGGCATCACAGCTTTTGATGAGGAGCATCTTGATGGAGGGATACCTAGGAAAATGAGGAAGATTAATTTCATTGGTATTCTTGGTGGTGGCCAGGATGAGAAAGATCAGTCCCAACACCACCCAAACCATCAGAAGGAGTACGAGGAGTGCTGGTGTACAAATCTAGGATAATGGAGGAGAAAACTGATTGAGTCTAAATCTGGAGTAAAGGAGGTGAGAAAAACACCTTCAGGAGGATGAGAATCATGAGGTTAAACAGTTCATTCCTTAGTGAGACTCTGTTGTTCCGTCTCATTTACATCTTAAAGAGTGTTTGTCCTTTCCAACTGAGTTACAGCATAGCTCCAGTATCAGATGAAGTTGTCCCACTAAGGTAAAAATATCTCCAACTCAGAGTTTCTGCATAACACTGGTGGCTACATTAGACATGGGGACCATCTCTTGGGGACAGAATAGAAATCTGTGAACTTTTGACTTATCAAAATTAGTATTACAATTATTATTTTTTTAAGTGGAAATGCAGATACATAAAATTAATGAATTTGAGTCCTCCCCAATCCCCACCCACAGATGCAACAAGGAATTATTGAAATTAGAGTAGCTCTAGAACTTGGTAATCTAATGAAATCTAGGAACTTCACTCTTTCAACATGTTATTTCACTCAAATTTTGTGATAGTAATGTCAGAGTGATAGTGTTACCACTAAGAAGCTTCCAGACCATACTTACCAGTAGCATGTCTAATATTAGACCTGAAAAACAAGTGGGAACAGAGCAACACGACTTGTTTTATCAGCTCATGTTGGTCTCCTGTGATTCTCCTAGCAGGTGTCATGATTCTTACGGTGCTTTACTTGCTTGTCTCCCTGGTACACTGTATTTATCATTCTTTATAGTCTCTGCACCTTAGTGATTTGTAGATTGTGTTTTTCTGCAGGTTGTTTTGACTTCTTTTATAACTCCTCTTTGACTCTTTCACTTTGTTTCATCCAGCAGTTTAACAGAGCTCCCAAGTTTCATGCGACCTGCAGGACATCTTTTATTTTTTAGATTTTAAGTGCTATGCAGACAATGACAGAATTTTAAGGCTTAAAGATCCAGATTTCTGGAAATTATTGGCTTCTTGTTGGGTTTTTTGAAACCAAAAAGAATTGCCACTCTCAAGTGTTGTATGTCTTCTTTCTTAAATCAACATGACTCAAGCTCTCCATCTAAAAACTAGTATTTTTACCATTTACAGTCCTAAATTATCCATATCATGTTTCCATTCCATTTATACAACCCTTGCATCAAATCCTGTATAAATCTGCCAGAAAATTATTTCCCCTCTCTCTTCCTTATTTTCCTTTCTTCTTCCCTCTCTTCCTTCCTTCCTCCCTCCCTTCCTTCCTTCCTCCCTTCCTTCCTTCCTCCCTCCCTCCCTTCCTCCCTTCCTTCCTTCCTCCCTTCCTTCCTTCCTTCCTTCCTTCCTTCCTTCCTTCCTTCCTTCCTTCCTTCCTTCCTTCCTTCCTTCCCATCATTACCACCTTCTGCCCTTCAGGATTGATGCCCTGCCCTTTTGCATGTGATCTGAAACCTGCCTCCAACTCCTGATCAACTGAATTTTCCTCAGGAGTCTTCTTTCTCTTTTCCCATCCTTGCTTTTGCCTCTGGCCTTTCCCTGATCTTATTGATTCTTCATCCATCTTTCTGTCCACTCTGCCCCTTTCCTCAAGGAATTGTTCCCATCCTTTGTCTCGTCCCTAGCTTGCACTCAAAAAATGCAAAAGCCATTGGGGATAGGAAAATAAGAGGTAAGAAGGTACTTCATCATCTCTGCCTGTGGTTGGGGCACTGAAAAAAAGAAGCCTAGGTCCTGGTTGTTGTGTCTAAAGTATCTATGCACAGTATGGTACACAAATAATTCAACAGGTACCACTAGGTAGGCTTTCCTGTAACATGGTTAAGTGTTTTAATCACTAAACTTCAGTGTTACATAGCATAGCAACTTCAAGAGTGGAGGGTGTCCTTGACTGGTTCAGTGATGTTCTAATGAGCAGGTAAAAGCACCTTCATCTCTGGCCAAGGAAGGCTGAAGCCTAGAACCTTCACTGCCTGACTGCTCAGGTTGCTGTAAGAAATTAGATGGAGCCCCAGGAGACCCCAGGGTATGACTGTCAGCTCCTGGACTGGCAGCGAGCTGAGGGTCCTGCACTCCAGAGAGGACATCGGGATACCCTGCGTGGGGCCTTCCCCCTATGTCAGCTTGAGTGTGCTCTGTGTCCACACAGGTATCAGTGTTCGCTGTCGTCTGCTATAGGCAGACCGAGGAAATCGTCTTCTCTGTGGTGTGCAGGCAGTTGCAAGAGGTGCTCTTGTGGTTAGGAGGCCTGAGAGTGGAGGTGGGGAGCTGTGCCCCCGGCTCTGCCAGACATGTTGTGCTCTAGCAGGCTTCTCCCTTCGAGGGTGCCAGCTTTTCTCCTTTTGTAAGCACCACATCCCATCAGAGCTGTTGTGAGCTATGCTGATGGCCTGATTAGGCTGTGTGGGATTAATCATGGGTTAAGATGCTCTCAAGAAAAATTTCTTGAGATGCATATAAAGAGAAAGGGACCTGTCACTCAGAGTCACTAGCTTCAGGACATATAGTTTTTATTGTCTTCCCGTTGATTCTCAAACCTAGGAATTCAGAGGCTTGGAAATGCATCCTGGATTTGTCACTTGAACACCTTTTTCTCTTTGCAGTAGACTCAGGATTGTTCCAGGGAACAGGAAGTCTGTCCTTAGATCTGTCATCCCACCTGCAATATTCTTCTAGTAGCAAATACATCAAACATCCCCCACAGGTGACTCCAGGCCAGACATTGTCTTTATGCTCATAAATTCATAAAGCCACTTGCAAAAATATGTGAGAGAAAAAAACAAAATAATGAGAGGGATAGGGAAAGAGTCCACTCCAAGCCACTGTAATTTTTAAGATCATGCTGAAAATTGCATCGATGGACAGCGCTGGGTCCTGCAAATGGTGATTCATCTTGCATTTGCTTTTCATGGCTGCATACCATACAGTGTCACTTCACTCACTTGTGTCACGTCCCCCTCTGTGAGCCTGATGGACATATTCTCAATAGCCATGAAGATGAAACTTACCAGGCAAATGGCACAATGCTCCCTAGCTCAAGGAAACTGTGATGCGGACAGTTCTTGAAAGCATCAATTTTTAAGTTATTAAGGTGACAAATATTTCCTCCTCCTCCAGAAAAAGCAATCTCTCGCCTCATCACTGTGAGATGTGATTGGAACTGTATTTCCCTGGAAATGACATGATGACAGGAGGGTACGTGATTGAGAATGAGAAAGTATTATACAGACTCGCATTCAAATTCTTTATCAGGCAGTGAGACTGATGACTCAGAGTTAGAAAAAAAAATGAAACAACCAAAGATCGTGTCTCAGTCAGTGCTCATAACAAACTTGAATTCCCATTTGCACAGCTCATATACATGGGAATTACATCGCATACTTAGAATCAATTTGCATATGCTGTTTCTACTCAGTCACGCAACAAATAATGTATTAGGAGTGCATTTTAATGCACTGTATTATCATACAGCTTGAAATGCTGTCTTCTGTTAATGTGCTTTTCAAAGAGTGTGTGCATGCATGTGTGTATATTCTCACTTGCTCATTCCCTCACTGCTCCTGATAGAGCAAGGAGGTCTTCTACCTGAGGGACCAGATTAAAAAGACGTCAGTTTTTTGGGAATCTAGGAGTTTGGTAGAAGTAACAGATAGATACACATCTTTTAAACTGAAGGCTTAAATTCCTTCTTTGGCACTGGAGAATTATCTAATATACAAGCAGATTTCAGAATCTGGGCCAGAGTCCCTGCCAAGGCAGGCTCACGTGGTCTCCATCTGGCCTCATCATCCAAAGAGATCAGGCCCATCATTAACTGCAGAACTATGATCTCAGAGGCGATCAGCCTGAGTGGACCTGCTTTGACAATGTGGTGCTTTTGCTGTGATGATTCACTAGTCCTGCAGCTTGCTAAGCACCAAAGAATCCCAGAATGTGCTGCATCATTAGCTGATTTTTTTTGATCACTGATAGCAAAAACAAAACCTGACAAAGATATCTGTGCTATGTTTTCACTGATAGGAAAAGTAAAACTCCCACCCCC
>JAVJGJ010000014.1:5337180-5348378 GCA_035590215.1 Microhierax caerulescens | reverse complement strand
CCCCCCGGCGGCGGGCGCGGCGTTTTCCCCCTCCTCCGCCCCGTCTCCCCGCCGCCCCCCCCCACCCCCACCCCCCCCCCCACCCCCCAGCGCCAGGGCACGGGGAACCCAGTACAGGTGGGTTCATCGCAAATCGAGCACAGCCCCATACAGGCTGTGAAGCAAATTAACTCTACCCCAGCCACATCGGGTACACTAAGTAGCCAACACAGAGCTGACCATAGAAGAATCGTTGAACCCTCTGTGTTTGTGTTGAGCATATGAACAACACCCTGACAGCAACGATGGTGTCTGCAGGAGTCTGACAGGGGCTTGGCCCCTCCTGCATTTGAGGATTACCAAGACTAATCTGGGTCAAGGTTAATCCAGCCACTGATCCCCTTTGGCTACGGTGTGATGTAGCAAATTTATAGGCAGTTGATTTCTCCAGTGTCACAGCAATGTACACATCTTCTTCCCTATGCAGCAGTGCAAGTTCCTCACTTTCTTTTACTGAAGTGTATTTTGACTTGCCGTAAGACTCACTGATTTATAACCACTTTCCTGTCCTGCTGCCTGGGGCTTAATAACTGCCTGAATATACTCTTGATGTATCCAGCCGTTCTCATTGGGATTGCTAGTGAGTGAGGAAGGAAAGGGACAGGAAAATGGGAATGGTCCATCCTACATCCAGAACAGCTGAAAAGTTTTATTGGTTATGATCAATATCTGATGCTACTATATACCTTCATATGCATGCAGTCATGCACCAACTGATGACTGCCTGCTTCGTGCCCGTGTTGAACCAGAGAGCCCACCAAGGTACATCAGCCACAAAAGCAGTTTGTATTAGCTGTCCCACATTGTGAGCTCAGTGGCGAGCTGCTGACTTGTCTGGAGCTCAAGCTGGCATATGACCATCTGGATGAGGCATGTGACTGTCCAGATCTACTACTGGAGACCTTTCACAAGGACTACCCAGACACTCCCAGAGCAAAACGGCCCTAAAGAAGTATTTAGTCCTTGCTCTTGTTAACAACTAAGGACACTAACACAACTGACATAAATCCTGAAGGCTGAAGGCTAGTGTGCCTTTCAAAATGCTTTTCTGTTTGCACTTGCTGCTACAACTCAGGATGATTATTTTGGCCAAACTTCTCTATTTCTCTTTTGTAAGGGGTATGAAGTGTTAATACCACAGCTTAATGCTGAATTGTGTGAATACATCTCCTCTGTCAGTTTCCATTTGCCACCCTGAAGCTACAATGAGCTTTTGTTTGTTATTAGGGTGGGGGGTGTCGGGGAAAGAAAGGAAAGAAAGGAAAGAAAGGAAAGAAAGAAAGGAAAGAAAGAAAGAAAGAAAGGAAAGAAAGGAAAGAAAGGAAAGAAAGGAAAGAAAGAAAGAAAGAAAGAAAGAAAGAAAGAAAGAAAGAAAGAAAGAAAGAAAGAAAGAAAGAAAGGAAAGAAAGAAAGAAAGAAAGAAAGAAAGCCTTATGCAATTTCTTTAAAGTGACTAATTATTTTGTATACTTTTGTTATTTCTCCTGTCATACCTTTTCTGAAGCAAACTGCACACTCTTTCATATTTCCTTCATATGGCTGTAGAGTCCCTGCAATTGTAGCTAGGAAGTATATTTTTTTTTCTTTTTTCTTTCATAGTACTGGGACCTGTTGTCCACTCATAACTTAGCCAGGTATTGCATGTATATTTTCTTGTTTTACATGAGTGTACTTTAGCTTTGGGAAGAAATTGATGCCTATTTTTCATTCACAGATGCAACTATTTCTTACTTAGAGGTTTGAGGAGTTTTATCCCATGAATCTATAAATCAAATTGTTCTTAAGCAATCTAATAAAATTGTTGGAAAGTGAAGGAAAAAAATTGCCCAAATGCCTGTAAACCAAACCTGTAAATCATTGCATTTTAGAGTGTAGATACCAATGCTGGTATTCATTGTATTTAGTGGAGATGATTACACCTGCAGTAATCCCATTAGGCTGAATTTATCATCTCTGTAGAAAAATGGGCACTTCAGGGTAATTTCTTTGACCTATTGTAAACATGCATACAGTGATTAGATGAATCACACCTCAAAAGTTTCTGCTTCAGTCCATCAACTCATTACATCACATAATTCCACCTTATTTCTGTGGATTTGTTAACTCTATCTTACTTTATGCTCTTGTCCACATTAGTTTAATCTTGGAATGTCAGCACAACAATTATTTACCTCTCTGTGAAGCTTCCTTCATTTCTTTCTATTTCCTTCATTAATCCAGCTCTCAAAAGCAGGCATTAGTCTACCAGGCAGGGCCTGGACATCGCTAGACTTCTCTGCAGCAAAATTCCCAAACCAGGTGCTAGAAATAAATGAAATTTTACCTTAATCCATTTTAGTGTACTGGTGCTCAGAGCTAATGACACAGAACGCAGGCTGTCCTGCAGCGTGAAAGCCTTCTGGATTTAAACTCCCTCTTTCTTATTTTAAGTTAGCATATAATATCAAAGTTTGCTGTAGGAAATTTGGAAATATTATTGTTTCTTTCAGGCTGGCCAAAAACTCTTAAACATAAAACAGATGGTCACCAGGATAAGTTCATATTTTATCAGGACAAGTTCCTGTTTTAATGGAATATATTTTCAGCCCTTTTTTTGCTGTTTTTCTCTATTGGCATTGACAGTTGGAATTGAAATTTTACCTGCCTGCCTTAGATTCATATCCTGTGTCTGGTGCTGCATGTCTTGGCAGCCCGCTTAGGAAGCAAAGGACCAGAGCAGCCAATGCAGCTGAGTGTGACTTTATTGCTGCTGGTCTTCAGGTCTCAGCCCCCACATGCAAGCTAACCTGGCAGGTGTGTTTCCTAAGGGAAAACTATTGTTAACGGAGAATGATTTAGGTTCCAATTTAAGCCTGCTTGAGCTTTCCAGACATTTGCTGTGGGGAATTCTTTTTGCAATTCCTCTGAGTGAATTTATAATCAAATGAGTGTTGGGTTTCATATTACTGCATGCTGGGAAGGAAGTCTACCATGGGAGCAAATATCTGCCCTAAATTTTCATGTCCTTCAACTTAAGAAGGTGGGAGGAATAAACTTTAAGTTCTGTGTTCTCAAAGAAAAAAGGAAAGAAAAAACATAATGCTTCCTGGACTGACTAAGTAATGCATACTATGGTGAAGGAGTGAGAATTATATTTTTTTCTGTAACGTAGGCACAATGAAAGGTTGAATAATCACACATGGTACTAGACATGAAAAAAACCAACTGTTTAAGTTCTTGACATTAAGTACTAAAGTGAACTGACAGGCTGCAGCTGAGTTCTGTGTCTTGTGTTGTGCTTGTCTATGGGAGAACTACAGCAGAATCTCCAAAACAAGAATAGCATTTGGCATCTGATCCCTTTACAAATAAAGCATGAAAAAAATTCCTGTCCAGACATTTCTGTGGGCAGAAAAGCAGACAGCAGAGGACATGGGATGATGTGGCCTTGTGAGTCCTGAGCCTGCAGGATTTCAGATCAGCAGCCTTAGAAAAGTTCCTGTGATATTTTCAGGTCCTTTGAAGTCCAGTGAAGACAGGGCTCGATACTGCCTCTGGTATTGGCTGTCCAGCAAATTGGTTTCAGTGTTCCCACCTGGCTGGAAAGTAAGATACTTTTCAAAAAGCAATAACCAGGCACATTGAAATGATGCATATTATGTACATATTTCCTGGAAGGCTGATAGATACATAAAGAACTCCTGAGACTGATTAAAATACTTTTTTTGGTGGAACTTCTGAAGCTCTGTCAATTTATTTTTTGTTGACAGAAGGTGTATAAACTGTCTTTTTAAAAGTACACATGGGTGAAAAATTTCCTGGCACACCTTTGGTTGGAATTCTTTCCCTTCTTTTATCATATTGAAGATTTTCCTTACTCCCCTGGTTTCAGCAGAAAAAGGATTAACCATAAGAAAGAGCTGAATACTTTACTGTAGTTAAGTTTCAAAGATAAATCAGGATTTCTTTCTGAAAGACACTTTTTTTCTCCAGACCAGAATCGTAATAGTCTCCATCAGATAGAATTGTTTTATAAATATTAAACTGAACTTTCACTCGACACGCAATGACTTAAACTCAGATGTGAAGTGGAAAGCTGTAATCAGTCCCACCTACTTAGGCTGCACAAAAGCTATTTTTGCAAATATCCCTCACACTGCTAAAGGATCAGGTCCTTTTAGTCCAGAATTTGTATATGTCCGTGTTCAGTAATATATGGCTTTATTCACAGATTTTCTTCTGCCAGAAAACCTTGTATATGCTGCAACATTATGCAGCTTGTTACATGGACCTCTTGAACCAAATGCAAAGTAAAATCTGTCTCTTTATGTGTTGCCTAACTTTTCTGAACAACAGGGACACAACGTCTGTTTTCAGTGATGTGGGAATCAAGAAGGGTATGATTGATTATAAAAAGAAGAACCAATTTTTGTGTAATACCTTAAGAGCTCTTGCTCTTACACTGGAATATTTGTGTCCTTGCATAATAAACCTGGGAGTTATATAGCTTAGAAAATGGTTATCACCTCATAAACAGGAAGCACCCTCAAGGTATCATCTAAGTAATGTAGGCAATATGATCACAAAATCTGTGTTCCAGCTTTGCAACAGTCCTACCTCAGTTCTTTTATGGCAACATTATGTTAAATGTTTTTAATGCAGGAATATTTCAGAATAATAGCAAACTATTTCCTATTTCACTGCAGTTTCATTCAGGTCTATTAACGTGTGAACATGAAATAGAAACAGAGATTATATGACTTGTTTAAGGTCACAGTGATCTGCTAGGTTAGGTGTGGGAACAGTGACAGAGAACACCTGATATCTGATACTGACTTTGATTTGCTGTAGGACTTCATATATGTAGCTTCTACGACGTGATTTATGGGAGTCACCAGAGCGAATGTAGACATCTATGTCTAAGCTGCTTACTATATCTATTATATATACTCATTGCTGAAAGTATGTAGGGAAGAAAAAACATGGTTGTCCGTGTCCACCCAATGCGATAAACTTCAATACAGTTGCCAGGTTATTGCAAACGGAAAGCTAACATTTATATATTATATAATGTTTATACCGTAACTTCATGCTTAGCTTTCTTATTGTCACTGTGTGTAATAAATAGTATTTATTATATTACACTGTGTGTAATAAATAATATAATAATAATATTGTATGACAATAAATACAGTAAATACTGGTCTTCACCCTGAATATATAATATAACAGGTTTTGTAACTTAGGAGAGCTTTGGTACTGGTACTATAAAATCAATGCTGCTTTGGCAGCTGCTTCATCATCAAGAACTGGAATGACCAGAGCTGGCTTGAGCATCTCTGCACCACCTTTTAATTGGGTGCATTAATACATACATACATTAATAAATACACCTTTAACCAGGCATTTTAACTACTTCTCTGTCTGTAGTGAGTGGGAACGTGAAACAGGCTTAGCTGTGCACAGCGCTACCAAAGGACACTAATGGCAGGACACAGTACAGATTTCACTGACTGTACAACACATACAGCCCTGTGGTCTCTGCACTTAGTGACACCACATCTGTTAACATAGAGCAGACTTGCTATAATACAAGTTGTAACTCCCATTTTCCTCTGTACGAATCCTCAGAGGTCTGTTTCCCCCTGTGAGCAGTAAGAAAGCACAAAGGAAATTTATTGTCCCCAAGCCATCATTTCTTTCTGATGCTTTTTCCCAGGTTCTCCGTTTTTTAATGAACTAAGGCTCAGACCAACTCTTTGCAGTTTTTTTAATCTTATATATCCTGTGGATTATATAGTTAAACATACTTTTGCTGCAGTGCTCATGCCTGCGTGAAAGTCCAGAAAAGTTGGGCTGGTGTATTGGCACTGGGGTGGAAAGGCAGAAAGAGCTCACTCAGTGGTAGGCATGGTGGCTGCTCAGCTTTGTCTACCAGCATGCTCGCATCCCGAAAAAAATCAATTTCTGTATTCAGACGTCTGCAAGTGCAAGTGCCACATGCAGATCTCTTGCTCTTCAGACTTCAAAAACTGATTTGATAGGTCTTTTCTAGCTATTTGAGATCATCCATACTGAGAATAAGAAGCCTGACAGCTGTTAGCAGCAAAGAATACAAATGATAATCAGAGCTGATAATCAGCTGTCACAAAAAAAGAAGAATGAAAACCAAAAAAACCACCACATCTTGCTCAAAAATACCAGAAGCATGACTAGTTTGACTGACAGAGTGGGTAAGGCTATTGTTTGCTCTTTGCTGGATTTATTCAACTTTATGATTTATTTTCAGAGGTGTATGTAAGGAATGGAGAAGGGAAGGGAAAGGGAAAGCTTGGAGAAAAGAAGGAAAACAAAACCATATATGGATTTCTCTCTTATCAGCAGTTAATTGTATGCAAAGAAAGTGTAGTATTAAACTACTCTTCAATTTTGAATACGTATGATCTTCCATTCGTTTCGCTGACATTTCCCTTTATTTGCATGTGTGACATGACATGATGAGAATACAAAAAAATTGCTCCAGGTTTTGTCCTTTGCACATGAGTCACACTTTTTCTTAATTGTAGTGGTGTCACTGCAGTATGTAAAGCAGTTTTTAAAATTATTTACTTGTATGTTATTAAATCTAATAGTCTAGAACTTCTGAAAAAAAACAAACCCATAAATATATATAGTTACACTGGCTTAGTTTCTTACCTAGTCTGTGTTGCCATTCCCAAAACACCTGGCTACATCTCTTCTTTCTTTATCATACTTCCACCATATATACACATTCACATCATCTAAGAGGATGTCCAGCAATCTGTAAATACTATTTTGGGCTTAATTATCTTCAAATACCTAATTTAGGGTAGTCATGATGATATTTCTGCATAATTTTCTCCCAAACTTGAATATTAATATGACATTGTAGATCAGCACATGATTTTCCTTTTGAATCACTCCACTTCCATTTCACTGAGGACTGTACAAATGTATAAATTGATACTGCTGAGGTTTTTAGATTTAGCCAGCTGCTGGAGAAAGCTTAATAGGTTCAGTTGCCTGGGGATACTATTCCAGTTCAAGTCTGTCAGATGTCTAATCATGTGTCTCAGTAGAAGATATTGCCCATAGCAGCTTTTTTCCATCTTCTACATTTCCCTGAAGTTTGAAAAGAAGGGACTGCCCCATCACCAAATACATGATTTAGACCTGTGATTTCGAGAATCAGGTTAAACTAAGTGTATATGTATATGTATATGTGTATATATATATATATATATATTTAAACACAAGCTTGCTTCATAATGTGGTGACTCTGATGCCAGGTGAATTAAGGTACGCATACAGGTCGTTTCAGTAATACACTCAGTTATTAACAACAACAAAAAAACACCACCAAAAAAAAAACCCCAAACAAAAGAAGAAAATACTTCAGTTTAGAGCTAAATCTGGCCAAATTTGTCTTCTAAATGTGCTATCCAGGTGTTTGCTCACTTGAAAACTATTCCAATGACTGCAATAGGGTGGCTAATTCACTAGAAGTGCATCAGTCTCTTTAGTCAAGAGCTCTATTTCCTTGCATATTATTTTTTGTTGTTTACGTCACACAAAAATGACCTTTTACAAATGCTTTTCAGTCAATTATCCCTCTGATTGTGTATACAGGTATATGTGATGTCCTTCTTGGCCAACACTGAAAGGAATATGCAAGAGATCTTCTTATTTGGCTAATGGGTCAGAGTTTTAACTAAAGAGGACTCCAGGGTAATGTTCTCTGTGGAGGAGATACCCCATAGCCACATACATACACCTTTCTTGCAGTAAAATTCTGTATTACCAAACTATTGTTTGTAGCAACACAATTAGTTTCACAGTCGTGGTGTTCAGCTGTGATGGGTAGATGAAGTACATGAACTTCTCTGTCAGAAGTGTACTAGAGCACTCACAGAAGGTAAGATAATAGCAATGTGTCTGAATAATAAAAAAGCATGGTGGGTGGGGGAAACACCTAACAAAACAAACCCAGGAGCTTTATAAGGTAATAATATGTAGGGATTTTAAATTAAGAGGCTTCCAGGCAGCAGAGTCATCTACGTTGCCTCGACTTTGCCCCTTAGAGTGTGTATTAATTGCTCCTTCCTATCAGAGTCAAACTTCACAGTATTCAAACGGATCAAAGCTGGATTTTATTGTGTTTTAAGTATTCTTAGTAATTATTATTCCATGGTAATTTGGACTTTTACGGTGGCTGCTTAAAGTTCCTGTCTTTAAAGTAAAAATCCTAGCCAATTAACACTGATGGGTAGATCAGTTCCAATTAACTTAATCGTTTGCTGTTTTCCTCATATTTATCTGCTGCAGTTTGTCCTGCTAAGTTATTAATGCCCGTGTCATGGAAAGAGGGCTGCAGCACATGTAACGGTTACTTGGGAAGACACAACACCATCACTCTGAACGTCCTGTGCTTCCTCCTCCTTCCCCCAGCTCTATATGGTGAGCATGACGCCATATGGTATGGAACATCCCTTGGGTCAGTGGGGGTCAGCTGTGCTGGCCGTGTCCCCTCCCCGCTCCTTTTGCCCCCCCCAGCCCCCTCGCTGGTGGGGTGGGGTGAGGGGCAGCAAAGCCCTTGGCTCGGTGTGAGCGCTGCTCAGCAGTAACAAAAACATTCCTGGGTTATCAATGCTGTTTCCAGCCCAAATTCAAAACACAGCCCCATACCAGCTGTTATGAAGACCATTAACCATCCAAACCAGCACACCCTGTTAGGGATGCGTTGGTCACTGGCCACCAGGGATATAGAGGTGCAGGGCTATTGGATCCACTATAGCGGGGGCATTGCAAAAAGCCCAGATTTGGCCAGCAGCGAACGACCTGCAGGAGTTGTAAACATACATTCAGTAAGCGGGGACTTTGTCATCAGTATGTTTTATGAGTCTTTTTTGTTTGTTTGGTTGGGTTTTTTTCTCCCTCTTCTAATGATCAATTGACACAGCAGAGAATGTTCCAGACAGGGGTATTTAATCTTGATTTTACAAATGGAAAGATGGATATAGATGTGGATAACACATTTACCCAAGATCTCACAAGAAGTGCTGTGTTCTCAAATCTTGTCCTTGGACTGTCTTTTCTTGACAAATATTACAGCTCTAACTGCCCAGCGTCAAGACATGTTGCATGATCCAAGCTATTCTGTGAGAAGAGTTAGCCGGGCAAGAAACATGTAATCGTACTTTGTTAACTGTGTTTATTTAAAAATTTCCTATTTTATTTGGAAGGGAGGCGCAAGGGGAAATCATTAACTCAACTAAATATGGGTTAACTAACAGGGGATTTTTCATGGATTTATTTTCAAACATTCACAAAAGGCTGAATGTGCATTTTTAATTTTCACCATGTTTGTCTGCCACGTTTCTTCCTTTCTTGTGCTGTCTTTCTTATTTCGTGGGGCATGACAAGGAAAGGCAGGAGCTGGCTGGGCTTGGAGAACAACATCTGTAGAAAAAGGAAACAAGGAAACTACACTCTTTATGGGAAAAGAGGTTGTTTTTATTTCCACCTCCTCCCCCATCCCCTTTATAGGTAGATATATGTGAAAGATGAGGGTAAATTCTTTATGAATTTCACCGGCCCTCCCACCTCCCACCAAAAATTGAAGAAAAAACAGCAGAGAAAAATACCTAGAAACAACCTCTTTTCTTTCTTTGGCAGCTTGGCAGTGTGGGCTAGTTTTTAATCTCTGCTGGAGCCTTTTAGTAGAATTACCTTATCTCTAATGGCAGCTGTCACTTTACCTAAACCTACGCTCACTGCTTTGTATTTTATGCTTTCTCATTTGTGCTGCGATTCTCATTATACATTCCCAAAGGGCTACAAGCATGGAAAATAACATAACATCACAACGTAACAGAACCTAACGAAACATAGCATGACATAACAGAACATAAGGAAGAAGAAAAAAGATGGGTGGGAACCGAAAAGGTCATTTACTCTTTGCAGAGGCTGTTCAGTGAAGTGTATTGTTTGGAAGCAGCTAATTGCAACGGCACAGCCGGTGTGGCAGGGTCGGTTTGTGTTAGTTCTGTAAAATGTCAGTCTCCCCAATAATCCGTAGGTGTCTGATCCCGTGCCAGGAGTATGGTACCTGGACAGCAGCATTATCAAACAGATAATATAAACCAGACTTGGACTTCTTTATTTTTCTTCTTTTTTTTCTTTCCCTTTCTGCGTGTTGTAGTCTGTTCAGGCTTTTGGGATTTAAATTGATTTTCCTTCCAGCCTTCTCTGTAGGCTTTCATTGTTCACATCATGATAAGCTTTGCTCCTAGCACCAGTGGAAAAAGAAAATACAATATAGGCATTTGTAGGTTGAGAACTCTCATAGGTGTATATACCTTCAATCTCTAACATCGGTAATGTGCTGGAGACATTGTACAATGTAAGGGGAAATCCTGCATAACTCTGAGGACTGGCAATCAGGTGTGTGTGTGGTGGTTTGTTTTGTTTTGGTTTTTTTTGTGTGTGTGTGTGTGTTTATAGAACACCTAATACAACGTGACGTGAACTGATGAGAGTTTCTGGTTATTGTGGTATTACTGGTATGAACAGACAGACCCCAAATCAGGGTGACTACCCTCACAGAAGAAGGAACAATTTCTTTATTTTTTTTATTATTATTGAATTGTTTCATAACCGAAGAGAAGCTAAAGCTGTACCAAAGTGAGTTTTCTAACTCGGTTTCATGGTTCCCATTCGATTTAAGTCAGTGCTGAAACTCCCACTGGGTTGTCATACAGGATCATGCCAAAAGTCCTCTTGTCATCCTAGATTAGAGAACACCCAACTTCAGTGAAACCAGCTTTGAGTCCTTTGAGAGCTGATATTAACTACATAGCAGTGAATTTTAAGTATTTTACAGGTGATTAGCTCTCAGCAGTAGATGAGGCGATGTGTCTATTTTTTTTTTGGAGCAAAGTCAAAGTAAGGCTGTGAGAAGAGCAAACCAGAAAAAGGAGGGGATTCTACACTTAATACCCCCAAAGATATTCTCTTCAGCAGCACTAGCATGGCCTTATTAACATTATGACTTCAGTTATTAGATTGAGAAAATCATCTGCATGGCATATCTTGTTCTTTCTCATAGTTTCTTCTGATTTTTTAACACCCCCACACCCCCCACACCCCCCACACCCCCA
>JAVJGJ010000014.1:5308089-5332049 GCA_035590215.1 Microhierax caerulescens | reverse complement strand
ATTTTATTTTATTTTATTTTATTTTATTTTATTTTATTTTATTTTATTTTATTTTATTTTATTTTATTTTATTATTTGTTTGTTGGGTTTTGTTTGTTGGTTTTATTTTGTTAATGGATATAGGAAACTAATCATTACCCAGTTAGCTGTAGCACTGGCTAGTGCTGAACTTGGGATGCAGAACTAACGTGGATGAGGAGTCTGAGCCATCGTGGTGACTGCCGTGAATCTGATTGGTGAAGGAACAAAGAATAACAGTAATTTTTACAGAATTTTTTTTTGTTTCTGTCATGGAAAAAAGAAAGAAGAGAAGAAAAGTTGTGGACCCTATTTAATATAAATAACATAATTTTGCAATTGTCTTTGCAATTATCATAGTGGTAATGCCTTCTGCACCCTCTGCTTTTTGAGCTTTTTAAAAAGCCCTTAAGAGGTACTGCACATTTACTCCACAGCTGAAACTAGATTTTGAAATGGAAGATTAGATTTTCACATGACTCCAAGACCAGGGCTGTTCAGTGATGTCAACTCTGTAAGTTTCCCAGTAAAAACTGCAGGAATGGCAATGCTGTCCAATACTTCATAATCCTCTGCACCTGGAGAATCCCCAGCACTGTCAGCAGGACCAAATTGCAAAATATCTCAGGCAAATAAAGCCAATACTATCTATTAGTTAAGAGATCAGTGCTCTCACTTCTTGGAGAATTGCAGTTATTTTTTTTATTCCTATTATTATGACACTGTGTCATTACTGATATAAAAAGAACAAGGAACATGTGCAAAGTAAATCACATGCTGTCTCAACTAGCCAAGAAAATATAGACCAGATGGGAAAGGATGAGAGAAGCCATCGTGACGGATTGGTCCATCATGGAACAAATGCAGAAGAAACCTCAGGGCTTGCTCAGGGAGAAGGTGTCCACCTGTGAAACTGTGAAAACCTCCCTCTTGATTCTCTATAAAGTACAGTCCTGGATTCAGGAGTGACTAGAAGTAATAAAATAGTTTCCTTTCTAAAACTGTACGAGTCGGAGCACTGTCCAGCCAATACCTTGCCAAGATTTGTGTGAGGAAAAAAAATAAATTGAAAGCATAACAAAGCCACTTTCCCAGGCTGAGTTAGTGGCTGAGAGATCTGAGTTACTGATGTGCCCCTTTTTCAGAGCTGAGCAGTATTTAATTTTTTATTGATATTGGGACTGTCGGGTTCCAGGAGTTATCTTGAGCAGCGACTGTACAGTCTAAGAAGCTGAGAGGCACTACCACAGATGGGACCCTGAGATCATGCAGGGCAACTTACACCCAGTGTTTGTGACTTAGTTTTAGCTGTCTGGCAGGCCATGTGGGTTTTGCTCTTCCTTAGTTCTTGTAAAATAGAACAGATCTCTGTTTTAGCATCCTTAGCTGGGAAGCCAAGGATTTAAGCTGATCTAAATCTAATTGGCACAAAGTCAGGTATTTTTCCCCTTTCCAGATTTTACCTGAAGTAGAACAAATATTAAATCCACAGTTTTGCAGCTTTTCCCAATAACTAGAGTTTAAAAGATGCTGTTGTGCTAATTTGACAGTGTAAAATGTAGTTTATTTCTGTACTGAAATGTTTATAGTGGCCTATTATGAACTGCCTCCCAGCCCTGCAGAGAATAACACCGATGACTGTGAAAACACAGATCACAAATGCAAAGTCACAAATGCAGATATTGAGTACTTAAGTGGTAACTAAAGTGTTACAAGTTTCTGATGTATAAGAACAATGACTAATAAAACAGTAAATGTAGCATAGTGTTGAAAGCTGTTATACATATTATTGGGGTTACTCATAGATGTATTCCCTAAACTCTCCTGCTGAGCAATTCCCACTCTTTAGATATATCAGCATCTTCAAAGGGCTTAAAAATATAATTTCCTTACTTTTATTGCCGCATCTTTATGAACAAATAACTTAACCACATTCGTTTCCCAGTAGGCATATTTCTAGTAGAAGACTCCTTCCGATCGATGGAAACAGAATGAAAAATAATTTAAATACTGGTTTTTAATCTAGCTTTTTTTTTTTTAGTCTTTTTACTTATTTGAAATAAGCTCTCTGCTAAAATGAGCCTACTGGGGGACGAGCAGGGCTATAAATGGTAGAATAACATCAGAGTCTGGATGTACATCTCTTCCTAGTTAGTTCCAAAGGATTGTCCATTTCCAGATTTTCTGTGAATTTAGCAAACATATTCTCCAGAAATACACATGAGTTGTGCCTAAGAAAACAAGAAAACCCAGTGTGAAAATCAAGGATGAAAACACTCTGTTGAAAGTCTTCCAAGACTGTTGAGAAAAACCTACTGACAGTATAGGCCAGACCCCTTATAGGTCAGTGAGCATCAATACACATTTGAGCAATTAAATAAAAAGGCTTTAGCCACAGATCTTGTCCTTCGATTAACAACACCTTTCTTGTGCTTCCCTTTTGCTGTGTAAAAACTGTATTTTTCCTCCTTCTAGCTTACTGTTACTGTCATAAATTCATTTCATAATGTCATTTCAAGAAGTGATGAACCATATAGAAAATTACATACAGATAAGTCATAAAGCAAAGACCATTTTATTCATTCTGTTCAGCAAAATACTGCTAAGTGAAATTCGGGAGGCATTTAATAACGGGGAGGAGGTTAAGGAGTCTGCTGTGATGATGCAGTTGCTTACTTAGGGGTGTATTATGTCACTGTAAGTGCTTCCCTGTGAACTGAGGGTAAAGTCCCGACTCAGTGGCTGGCGGTGGGATTTTGTCATTTATTTCTGTGTATGCAATGTCACTTGATGTTTTCCTTGCTTTGTAGCTTACCACGTTGAAAGTATTCTGCTGAGTACTGTGCAGTCATTGAAAAAGTCCTGAGGGGAAACTGTGTTATCAATAAGTTTTTTAACCCACTCACTGCCACCGAAAATTTAAATTTCATTTTAAAAAAATAGTTAAAGAAAATAAAATGGTGTTTAATATTTTAATAGGAATTATAAAACTTTTTGGGAAAAAGGAAATACAGGAAACAATTTATTAAAAAATGCTTACAGAAATATACATATCTATTTCTGAGCAGTTCTTGTATAAAATCCTTTGATGCTGTCGTATCAGTCAGTTGAAACAAATTTGTCTAGGAAATTGCAAGTCGTGATTTTCCTAGTACAAGATCTTTAACATCTCCATTAATCAGGACATCAGTTTTCACCGACATTAACCTATATGATGACCTGCAATAGAAGCCATCTGAACAACCTGGAGACTCTTGCATCTGAGCTGGTGACTCCAGTTGCCTTTAATGCCCAAGGAAAGGGACAAGTGCTTTTAAAGTATCTCATCCGGAAACAGATGACCCAAATAGGTCAGACAGATCACACTCTGAAAGTGACTCCTTATCTCTACTGACTACAAGAGAGACGGAGAGGTGGATTATTTTAGCTTCAAATATCTCCTTTTTAGACCTGCAAGCTGAGATAAAGGAATCCCAGCCCTGATATGTCGGAACAGTAGAAGCCAAATGAGTCCCAGTTCATTAGGTGGGCAAACACTTATTTTTTATGCCAGCCACTAGCTCTGTATCATTTCACAGTAATCTTCCTATTCTCATCAAAACACTTTTTCACCCACAAAAAAAAAAGACAATTAAATACTTGGGTTTCTAGTTACTGTCAATGCTTCCCACACATACGTATTTTTACTCAGTATTTCTGCACTATTTAAGAGGATGGTTTTGGCGTTCTGTTTTTTTTAACGGGGAAAGATTATCTGCAAATTAGATTGGCCTCAGGTTTGCATATAAAGAAGAAAAGGAAGATAGACACACACCCCTACCCCCGTAACCGCTCCCCTGTGAGTAACCTCCATACCTTCACTGGGATTGCAAGCGTTCGCTATATTGGAGGACTGGAATATTCATGTGAAAGATAAGCAGCAGAATAATAAGAATTACTGATATTACAGGTAAAAATAGTATTGAAGAGTGTGTAAATCCCATGCGAATCAGAAAAGAGCACATTGGCCAAGGGAGGGCAGGGATTTGGCAACAGTGGAGAAGGAGCTGGAAGGGGAAAGGCTTTTCCACTGCAGCCCTTCTGAACTCATGATGGGGAAGCAGGAGAATATATCCCACCAGGACTTCCCCACGTATTGATGTGGAGGTCAGCTGAAGTATAGGAAAGGTGGAAAAATGATGTATTTTTTTTAGATAATCTATGAGTACTCTGGAATGTCCGAGTGACCCAGGACGTGCTGGTTGCAGGCAGCTGATCTACATCCCCTGGAGCACTCAGAGGTAGAGGCATCACTGTATTATTGATTCCTCTCGCCAGCCGACAGCACCCAATGACAGTGTGAATGTTGGCATCCGAAAAATAACCAGGCTGCATTTAATCAGGGAACCACTGATTACTTGGTCAGAAAGGATCCCGTTTTCATGTATATGTTTTCCCTAGCTCATATGTGCTACAAAGCTAGTAATTCAAATAAGATTCTTTATTTCTTTATTAAATATTCTTTATTAAAGGTGGGAACACATGGTGAATCCAAGTTACAGTAAAATGGAATTTCAAATCTTGGGTTCATATTTTCTCAGTAGAAAAAAGATCTCAACACTAATCCTAAACTGAAAATCAAACTTTATCACCTTCTTGCAGTATAGCTTGCTTTCTTAAAACTGTTCAGCTATACCTTTTTGAAAGAAGATGGCATGTACATATCACTCACACAGGGTTTTTACGTATAACTTATCATGCCTTGCTTTAGTAGGCTTCTTATGGTTCTCATCCTGATTGCAATTTCTAGACCTGAATGCTTTTTAGATATTCCCTGAATCTCTCTGCAATTTCATTCTTTTCCCCCATTTTATCTTCACATTTAAATGTATTTCACTCTTATCCTCAATCTGCCATTCAGAATATGTCAACTTGAGGAGTACTAGACTATAGCAGTAACTGACAGTATTTTTAAAAATCAGTCTAGACTGTATGCAGCAGGTTTCAGAGAAAACTGCTCATCTATGATATATGGCATTTTAACATATTATTCTAAATTACTTCCATCAAGCAGTGAAATGGCATTCAGTTCACGATCATATGAACAAGCTGTAGAATTTCCTTTGACAACATGCTCCTTGTGAGATCAAACTTGTAAAACATCACATCAGATTTAATGTCTAATATATCAACTTATTCCCTCGCTTTGTTGTTTTTTTTTTTTTTTTGTTCTAAAGATTTAACGTTGAGAGGATATTTTTCCCAAGTTGACATAAATATTAGAAATACAGAAGAAAATGTGACTTATTCATCTACAAGAAATGTCTCTAAAAGACAGTGCAGCACTTAGAAATAATCAAACTGCAGAAATGGAGAAGATAAGGAAATGACAGATTCATTAAACAGCTGTTTGCATCTGTCTTTAAAGCAAAAGCAGATTTTAGACAGCTGCATAATGCAGAAATACGTCCTAATATAGAAGAAAGTAGGAGTTGCATGCAATACAGCAATAAGAGGAGCTGCAAATTCTTAAATGAGACTACACACTGCAAAGTGAGACCAAAATAACAACGTTCAGGGTTCTGGATTTTTTCTCCCTTTGATTGCTCAGTTGATTTTCAGTCTGGTAAAGTGTAATCTGTAAAATCAAGTGAGCTGCTGGTTTGGTTTTCTTGTCTGCAAGAACAGATGTGCACCAGCCTGGCTGAGCTGTGCAGTGTTCAGACGAGGACCGCTTTCACCTGTTGTGGCTGATGGTATTTCTTGCTGTTTGAAGTCTTTCAGTGCGCAGGGGGACTGGCAGTGATGAGTCTCCTCTCTGACATAAAGGAGCTTAACAAAATTAGCTTTATACCATATTATATACTTAATATATACTATATTTACTATACTATGATACATATATAAAAATATAAATATGAATACTTAGAATGATTGTAAGAGGACCTGAATCTCCCACTACAGAGCACCTCAGCACTGCCACCCTCCCAGGTGGGCCATGCCCTTAGCTAATGTCTTTGTTCCCAATGAAGCAGCTGAGGGTCCTTGAACATCACCATCTACACCCCAGTTCAGTGCCTAATTACACAGACCGTGACAGTTTCTTCTTCCAGCTTTCACTTTCTATTGGTAAAGCTTGAGCTAGGCTTAGAAATAGATTTCAACATTCACTCTTTTAAAATAAAGACCAATTTCCTGAGAGTTTCTAATATCCATACCTTTTTTTATTTTGTGCCTGATCCAGCCTGGGAGGCCTCACCTTACTTATTCTTCCTTATTTAAGTCTCCTGAATCAAAAATTACTATGTTATCACACTTTTCTGTTGTTCTACTGCCCCTGTGAAGTCATTCTGATATAAATACCCTGGAACTCATAGTCCTGGTTACTGTATTCCTCTTGTCTCTCTCTGTGTCGCCTCTTCACTTACACCAAATGACAATTCTGATACTTTGTTTTGTTTTGAATTTGGATTCTTGGTAAATTGACCTGGGAGAAAAGAAAAAAAAAAAAAAAAAAAAGAAAGAAAAAAATAAAGCATTCATGGTTCATCCTTCTGTTGTCTTGGTTGTTTGTGACCATGCTCTGCACTGTATTTTCATTATTAACTGCCAGCCAGCTTACAAGTTAGTGACCACTTTTGATCTGCCATGAGCAGAATGAGTGGAGTCATAATTTACCTGTTAAGTCCTGTCACCAGCATGGAGGAGGAGCAGATATGCCTTCCCTCCCTCCCTTTGAAATATTAATTTTGTCCACAGGCTGAGCGAAATGAAACAGAAGTTGCGCTGAAAATGCTACTGATCATCTGTCTGATCCCTTTTGCATTCTTTGTTTGATCTTATTTGCATTACTTACCTTTAGCTCCCTGGAAAATGACCAGGTTTTGTAGGAACACATTAACTGCAACTGTAAAATGAAAAATCCCGAGACATTTTAATGGTTTTGATCAAGATTTTCAACTCACAGTAAAAATCATACTCTAAGCTGTCTAAGGGCAATTTCTAACTGATATTCTTTGGGTTTGATATTTTTTTCCAGGTCTTTGTTGGCTTCTTCTCTGTCACTAAAACCCTAAACGATCACAGAGATGTAGCTTAGAGACCCAGCTGTATGTCCCTCTCTAATTTTCCATTCCAAATTTGTCAATATTATTTTTCTGTTTTGTACTTCAGTGTCTGCGTGTCTTTAGCCACTGATCACCCAAGAGATAAAGTCAAATCTAAAGAGCTTTATCTGTCCTGCATGAGCAAATGTCAATCCCAGGCTCATCTGCCATGGTACTATAGTAAAATTTGCCCCAAAACAAGTATTTATGGCTGTCAGAAATTTCCCAGTTCCTCCTTTGGCCTTCAGGACAGAAATATGTTACCTGCCTAAACAAAGATCATAAATGCTAAATCTTCTCTTGCCATGAACATGCAGAAAAGAAAATAATGTTGGATGTACAGATTAAGGTGTACACAAAAGAAAACCACAGATTCTTTCTAGAAATATAGAAGAACTCCAAGGAAAGTTAAATGAAACAATAAGCCTTATATGAATTCATTCAATAAATTCTGTTTAAGTCAAAACTATTTTTTATTTTTCTTTTCTTTATCCCATTAAAAAATATCTGCTACACTGCACATCATATATATGTTATCTTTAGTACAAATAGTCTGCTTATTAGAACTAAACTATATAAGTTTTTTCCCTTTAAAGATTCCCAATAATTCCTATCTAGGATTCTAGACATAATATCAGAATAGTTGAAAGCTAGCTTTTTTTCTTTTCTCGGAGAATCAATAGGTAACAAGCCGTTATGTACCAAATTCCCCAGGGCAAACGGAGACGTATTATAATGTTGGTGGGTGAACTGAAATAATAACTGGCCTAATACATATAATCACTAGAGCAGTTAGCGTCTAACCAGTATTTCAGGCATGGATATCTACATTGTGGACCATAATCTTCATTCTTCCCTCGATAGGTCAATTGTGCCGATGATCAGATTTGCTCAAGCCTTAATTTAGCACTTGTTACTTCTACTAGGTTAAATGCTGACCAGTCCTATTACAGTTATTATAGCAAGTCTTAGGTTTACTTGGGCAGAAATCAAGAACATATAATCACCATTCTTTATTGCTGGTGTTAGAAAAGCATTCTTGCAATGGAAAACCTTGCTAATAATTTGATGTCCCTTTTATGCACACAACCTCCTGGGCCTGAGAGAACAGGATCATCCCACTGATTAAACATTGGTGCATTTATGTCACTTTAATTGCCGCATCACACCATTGGCCTGGGATTTAGCTCTGGATTGTAGACATCTAGGAGCAGGTGTTGAACTAGACACCTAATTTACTTTTCTAGCTAATTGGGAGCTAGTTAATGCAGTCAGTGGAGCTTAGCTGAATGCATCTATGTTAGAGTGAGCTGAGCAATTCTCTAGACTCCTTTCATTGTGTTGGTTACCACTGGGTATAACAAGAAATTAGAAACCTAGCTCCCCTGTAGGCATATTGAGACAGCTGCTACCCTGTAGGCATATTGAGACATCCAAATTGAGGTGTCTACGGTCTGGATTTGACTCTACTACATTTTATGTCCTGACCAGCTCATCTCTTGATAAGCCAAATATCTTATACAAGCTGCCTGACAACTTGTTATGAAAGTATCTCTTAATCATGCTATAATCCAGAAAACACACATATGATGCTTCATTTTATTATAAAAAAAAATAATAAATCCAACAAGCCAAACCACACCACCCCCACCCCCAAAAAAAAAAACCAAAAAAACCCCCAAACCCAACAAAAGAACACCTTCTTCCATGTCACAGCTACCCCATGCAATCAGCCGCACTTCTCAGAGCACAAAGCCTTCCTTTTCACACCATTACAGGCATCAGAACACCTTTGTATGATCAACAGCACCCAGGTACTACTCCATTTGACACACGCTACTCCACCTAAGTACGGGGTAACAGCTTACGTGTCCTAGAGAAATTACAAGCAGACATTAATGTTTCTTACTTATAGGGAGAACACCTGCAAATTTAATTGACTATAAGAGGAAATATGTGGCTGGAGGACTATGAATACCAAAGTTTCCCGAGGATCAGTCACAATTCATCATTTTCATAACGACTCTGGCACGCACCGTAAGCGCAATAGTCTGCAGTCTGGAATTCAGCTGCACAAATCCCTTTTCCATCAGTGACTCCCCACTGATGTCATTAAGGTTACGCTCATGCAGAATGGGAGGGACACGGTGGTGGGTTAGGTCTGAGACGTGGTTTCACGGAGAACGAGGTTCAGTGGGTTTGCTCTGAACTTGTATGGCTATGTCCAACTCCAACCTTCTGCTTCACAGCTCCTAAGTCTCCACAAATCAGTTGCTTAAGGGAACTGTCCTGAGAAGGAAGGCTGAGCCTTGGAGGCAAAAATTCACAGAAAGCATTTGAATGCCAAACAAACTGAGTTAAGGCTTAAACATAAGCCTTAGAAAAGGAAATCTCATTTTAGCACATGCACAATCCAAATCTTTCTACCTCCTCAAGGTCTTATGGATCAAAACCCACAGCTGTCAACATTGCGAGTTTAGTGGTGGAGAGAAGTGCTATGAAACAACAGCCTGAAGCTCTTTTCCAAGTCACATGTACAGCATGGGCATAGAGTCTGTTTCTGGTATAACAGATTTCCTTTATTTTGTTTTCTTCTCTGTTCCCCACCCTCCCCACATTCCCCCATCTTTAGCCTTTCTAGGTATGTATCTTCTTATCTTCTACAGATCCTCAGCTGCTCTGTAAGTCCAGTTTCTCTTTGTCTGGTCACAAGCTCTCATCTAACACAACATCTACCCTGACTGCTCACCTCTTGTGCTTTTGGTTGACATGCACCCCACTTTTTTAATCTTTTCCCTTCCCACTCCCCCAGCTTTCAAACTGTTGAGCTCTCATTTTTGTTCCTATTGGGTTAGGCTGCATATATATCACACATTCTCTGTTACTGAGTCAACTGTTCTTTCCAGTTCCTTGCCTGGCAATGCTCCAACTGGACCATTTTGGTGTCTACAGCACTGCCAAGTGCAACACGGGAGGTGCAGATGCTGATTTCCCGTTTGGTTTGTTAGTGGGGTCGAGGTGATTTGCTTGTTGGAAGGAACCATTCTGAAAGGCTATCTCTGAACCCCTGTGCAGAAAGCCACGGAGCAAGCCTGGACCTTCAGTCTGCCCACTGCAAAGCTGTTTGCTTTCTCCCAGGCTCTTTGCTCTGCTCCGATTAACTCTAGCCAAGAAAAATCTCCTCCAGAGAGGGCTAGTCCTGAGCAGTGCAGGCATAGGCCAGTCAGAGCTGTCTGGGCTCAGGGTCTGTATTATTTAGCAATACAAGTTGTGATCCTGAAATTCTGGTTAAGCCACTGGTTTACGTTAGCTGTACCATTTGCTCTTGTGATCCCATTGCCTGAGCTCAGAAACCCCGGGTTTAGGGTCAGATATGTCCCATTATTCTAAACCGAATAAAATGTGGTATTATTTCCACAAAATACGAAGTTCCTGCTTCTCAGGATTAGAGGACACTATGAGTTTCTTCTCATAAATGACACATAAAAATCACATAGGTAATTGTCTAAGCATGGAAAGTAGCTTGAGTGTCCTAAACAAAATATAAGGTGTGTTACATTCAGAAAGATGTAATAATTATAATAATACTATATTTTGTAATAATGTAATAATAATAAAAAATAATACACAAGAATACTTGTGCATTTTACTGAGCAAAAGAGAAATATGTAGAAGGTGAGATGCTAGGCACACAATTGGTCTAGAGCTAGTGTGTTGTTTGTGCCTCCTCCTGACTCTTTGTTAGCATCCCAAAGGTGAGAAGTGATGACACTTAAATGACAAAACTTTGTTCAGGTAGGAGGTAGAAAGATTTACCACCACTAAATTTGGCCTAGGATTTTTGTCTGCTAAGAATTTTGACATTATTTTGGTAGATTAAGTTTATTCCATATTCCTGATTGGGCTGTCTCCTTACACATCTGAGATGTCCTATGTGGCTCTGCATATGCATGTGAGAGAGGAAGAGAAAAAGAGACTAAAGAAGAGTTACCAGTTTTCTTTTAACAATTTTTATATTTCTAAGTAACATACTGGATATGTCAATTTCAAAGAATACAAGAGCTGGGGAAAACAAAAAAATTGAAAAAAATATTAGGAATTTGTAAACGGGGAAGAAAACTATGTCCTGGCTGTGTGTATATATGCAAATTTTGGAATCCTTTATTTAATTTTCACTTGATCCAAAATAGCATATAATTTCAATAAAATATTGGATTACCATGTATCAAGAAAAGGTTCCAAGGTTTGATCACATAGGTAACAAAGCACCTCGGATTTTTATTTTTTTAAGTGTTCTTTACATTAATCTTTATTTCCCCTTTCTGTTATGGTAGTCTAAGCCAGGAATAGTTCTATCGGAATCAGTAGAGTTAAAAATCATGCAAGACCAAGAACAACGCTGGGAAAACAAAATGCACTTGAAGTTCAGGCATGTTTATATCTCAACTTTCCACTTTTCCTATCACAATAAAGAAATCTGACCTCCAAAGCTCTGAGCCAGAGTTGCATTTCCACTGTGCTTCAGATGGGAAAGGATATCTGCACTGGGAATATTGTCCAAACCCATGATTAGTTTTAAAAAAAGCAATGCAGAAAGAAAACAGATGTTAACTTTTGTGAGGGAAAAGTGATTGGCAGAGAACAGAAACTGAAAAATCGATGTTTTAGCATAAAATGCCTTTAATTGGAAATGGCAATAGCACAGTGGGAGAGGAAAGCTGTCTTCAAATGTAAGACATAGCTTGAGAGCAGCATTCAGTCTGTACTTCCATTTGGAGATGAGAACTGGTAATTTGCAAGCCCACAGAAGCAGGGACCGTCTGTATTTCTGGGACGTTCTGCATATTCTGCACGTAGCTAATAACCTGCTGAAATGTCAGGCTTGTATTTCATCTACCTTATAGTTACCTGCCTTTGCCTTTGGACTGTCGAGGACAACATAGAATTACCATAGAAATACCACACTTATCTTGCAAGCTATTTGTCATACAGATTTCCCTTTAGGAAAAAAAGCTGTGTTAGTGATTATACATTCCCTTAAAGGAGGCATCATTTCCCCCCCTGAATCCAGTAATCGCAGTTTAATGAAGTTAGAACAGTCATTCCCAGCTAAGATGCCTCACATGCCAGATTTTATCTCCCAGTCTCTGCAGACAGAAATTTAACACAGCCATTCTCTACCCGGCAGTTTGTGTACTGGGTTCCCCTCCTCCCCCACGTCCACTCTCACATCTTCTTCCTTACTGTTCCTTCAGTGCTGAGAGATGCAGTGATTGATGTGGTGGGATGAGCCCAGATACTGTAAATCAGGAGGAAACCACAGAGCTGGAGCAGCGCAGCGAGGTGCAATGCAAAGTAGCCGAGCAAGGCTTTATTTTTGCTGCATCATCACAGAGACAAATGACACTGTAAATGAAATGGGGAGGCATAAAGAAAATGAATGGACTTTTGGGGTTGTGTGGGTTTTGTGGTTCCCCCCCCACGCGACTAACCAAGGTCTAACATTATTTGGGAGGAGGGCAAGAGAATTAAAGCAACACTGCGTCTCCTGTTCTACTACACTATATATATTCTATTATACACTACAGGAATGAAGTATATGAATTAGTAAGGCATGCTTAAAGCTAAGCACAGCCTTAAATTGGTCTGGATTTTGCTTTTAAGGAATGAAGCACAAACTTTGAATGAAATCCTTTCCCTTAAGCTGACAAGCTATTACTGCATGGCAGTAATCTTTGCCATGTTTTTCCTTTGTTCCCTTTTAATTAGACAGGAAAAATTTGTGTTAAGCGTAATGTGTTTGAGTGGTGCATGCCCCATTTCTAGTGGTATTGAGGCATAAAGCTACTTGGGTGTGCCGTGGCTTCATTAATACCCGTATATTACTTTGAGATCTGTGGATCAAACTGTTGCAACAATTGTCTCTCCTGCACCAGACGAGGTAAGCGAGAGCAGACTGCACTTACTGTGCATTACCCATGTATATCACAATGTGACTGCAGAGTTTGAAATAGCACAACAAAAGTACTTTCCAGACAAGTGCCGTCCCTACAGCCAGCAGCTCCCAAAGCAGTCCGCAGAGGCTGCACGAAGGGCAGCGTTTCTCATCATTTATGCTCGTGTTCATACTTGTGCCACAGTGACTGAGGCATTTCAGTTCTGCAGGGCTGTGGCTCATTTTCTACAAAGTAGGAGCTAAAGTAACAATACAGCTTGTATTTGCTGTATGAAAAAAAAAATACATTTTTCTATAGGAAATGACAAGGTTGATCTCATCCTTCTCAAATGATTTCAGTCAAAAAATTAGATGCACTCATAAGACCTTTTTTAAAGTACATTTTTAAAACAATCAAAAAATAATGTTTTTTCCTAAATTGTTTATAAAATTCTATGGATGATAGCTTCTATATCCTGCTCTGCAGTGCTGGAAACTGTTGATTTGCACTGTGAAACAGCTTTTCAGCCCTTCTTGGTAGATGGTTGTTTTGAAGTAGAAGGATCCTTTATGTAATATGATATGAGTAAGCTTGTAAGTGGGAGGATTCCCCTCATCTTGTTGATAGTAGGATTTGGATAAAAATCTTGTCTAATTGGCTGTGAATGAACCAATGCTTTTCATTAATGCCATATTGTCCTGAAACTTTGAAGAAAAATAGCCTGATGGAAGGGACAAATAAAAATACCCAAAGAAGTAGTTATCCCAACTGTATTATTCCTGATCGTGTCTAATTGCTCTTACTTTGAGAGCTGAGAGTGAACAAAATTAAATTTTCTGCTTGCATTTGTAAAGTCAGTAGAATTTTATGCAGAAGGGAAAATAAGAATTGCTGAATCATGTTAAGCATGAACATATGAAGATCTCCATTAAAATAAAATGGGAACATACTGCCCAAAGAATAAAACAAAACCTGTTCCACACTTTGGAAGTGCTTAGCATCCAGCCTGTCATCTCTCTGATCAGTGAATTTGTTTGCAGTGTTTTGATATTTAAAATTTCCTATTCTCGAATTTTTGGACTCACTGTTGCTAAATGTCACATGTGTGCAAAATGGGGTTTCAGTATCTTTTCCTCCAGATATACACATACCCACACCACTGTATCCCCCCACCTCTCCTGACCTCAGGTTCATGATATACACTAGTCCATACATAATCTCCTGATTTTTCCTGTTGCAAGCTGGTCCACCTGTGCCTTCCTAACCAGGGAGATCTTAATTCAAGTGGGGACCTGAAAGTGTCCTGAGCAGACAGAAACAAATGACACATTGATGGAAAGAGCACATAAAAAATAGATAAGTTGCAACTTCTGCAGTTACAGTCTTCAGCTGCAGGTTGTTTCCACGTTTCTATCAAGTTATTTCCTTCTGCTGCCTTTTTGGGGAAAAATTGGCACCAGTTTCTGCTGTCCCCTCATGCCTTTCCCCAGCCTGGTTCCAGTGCTGTTGGCCCAGCAGCCTGGGGACAACACTGAACAGCATCAGGGAGCTGACGTGGCTGCAAAGTGATGCTGAGAACAGCACCCAGAGCTGCACAGCCCTGGCTGGTTTGATTGCAGCTTCCTGGTGATTTAATTTGCATATTTTCCTCCCAAGTGCATGCTTATCAATCTCCTTCATCAGCATTTTAAAGATAAATCTCTCCTTAGTTCCCTCAGCCAGAACAGGATAGGGACAGTGCTTGTACATATTTCATTGCAATTTGAGTTCTTTAAAATGTAGTATTTTGACTGAAATTGTGACTGCTCTACACCATCTCCATTTACAGATGCTTCTCATCTTTTGGTGTATGTTGAGGCAACTGATTATGAATAAAGTTTGGGTTTATCGGGAAACTAGTGTTGAATTATTGTAGCAGAACCGCTATCTTCTCTGATACCTGTTGTGGTCCCTAAATATAACCTACACATTGTTTGCCTTTTCCACTGCATTTTTTACTGAGCTGAGGCTTTGGAGACTTTTTGCAATGATTCTCACATCTTTTTCCTGGTCAATTGGCTAAAGCAAGTTCTATTTTACATATTTTTTCTGTCTGCCTGTCTTTTTGCTTTTTGATTTTGTTATAAGACTTACGCTTTTTTAGTAGGAAACGTCATAATTGTTGCTGCTTTTTGTTAGGGCAGTTAATAAAATAACCCTGATTCCTTGTTCTTCACTCATATCATTCCACATCCCATTTTAACATCATTTGCTAATGTGGAAGTCAGATCTGACACCCAGACAATCATGTCTAAGAGCCAACACTGATTTGTGTAGTTGCTTATTACCGTGGTCATTCATCTGCAAAAAGGATCCTTTTGGTGCTGTTTCCTCTGTCATGTCATTTAGCCATTACTTCTAGCATTTAGCGGTGGTACACAATGAGTACAGAGTACATGTAGTCTAGTTCAACATTCATGGGTGCGTGTATGTGTACATACCGTGTTTTACTCCTACTAATATCCCACTTTTATCGACCTAAGCTGACGGGACTGCACAATAGCAGTCTTCTCCCTTCACAGGCATTTTACATGTAGGTTATGAAAGACCCATACTACAGGAAGGTAAAGAGAAACGTGATGCTACTTGACGCTAAAGCTCAAAGGGATCCAGACATCTGGGAACAGAAGCAGAACCAAAAAGCTTTGAGTAGTGTGGGTTCCTGATGGCATGACCAGAGAAGGTTGGATGCCTCCGGGTGGGGCTGGAGACGCGGAGAAACAAGCAGGGAGCTGCTTTGGGCTGTTCAAGAGGAAACCCTGTTGCCTTTGATGTTTTGCTCTGAAATAAGTGCTGGGAGGTTAGACCTGAGGGCAAGGGCAGTGCACAGAGGGAGAGGCACACTGGTGAGTACAAAGGTTTCAGCTTGACTGTATTGGAGTGCTTAGATTTTTCCACTTCAAAATATGTTGGGTTTTGGATTTTGGTGGGTTTTTTTCCCCCACTTCTCCAGTTTTACTTTGTACTTTAATACAGAGTGAAAACAGGTTGAGGTCAGATTGGAGAATTATAACTTCTTCTTCTCTAATGAACCATTTCTACCACCTGATATCTGATTTTTATTGTCATTGTTCCTGAACTGGAATTCAAGATTTTGAAACATTTAGTCTTCCAAGAGCAAAAATCCAAATTGCAGAGTTCTGGCTTTGCTTTCCCCCTTTACACTCACATCAAATGGGAATCTGATTTTTCCTCCCTTTGCATCCTAACAGTGTGCCAGCCTTTGTAGCACAGCTGCCTACTGATTACAGCATTTTCTGGACCTGTCTGCATGGTCTCTGTCCCTTTGTCAAGTTTCGGTAGTTAATTTAGACCAAGCTCTTAATTTCTTTGCTCAGGAACATTTTTCCTTACCTGAGCATGTGAATTATTCTCACTGTATACAGTGGATTTTGGAAGGAAAAAGAAAAAAACATAATCCAAATACCTCAATACACTTCTATTGCTGTGTTTTTATTATTTAATATTTTTCTTTCTTCTGGACACAATTGTTTCCTTTTCCTTCTCACACCACTATGTGTTCCTATTTTCTAGTTCATATGGTTTGTAAATTGGTTTTAGCCTATCTGTAGTCCAGCCCCTAATTGTTTACTGAATGTGACTGCCTCCTGTTATTTCTTCAAGATTCCAATTTTGGCTGGAGAGATTGTATTCTCTCCCTCTTGCCCTTTAACACCTCTCAGCACTATGTCAGTAGATTTTTCATGCAAACACACTTTTTCGCATTTCAAAGCCTCTTTCCAGTGCACTTTAACATCAAAGTCTGGACACTGAATATCTAAAATCTGATTCTGCTATCTCCTTTCTTCCTGAAGTGTCTTCATCCTCATGCTTCCCATACCGTAACCCCTCTGCTGCACAGCATCTGCCATGTACTTCACATGGAATCACAGCAAGTACTCTGAAGAGCCCCCAGTTCTCCAAAAATATATTGCTTGAGTGATTATCCTTGCCTCAGCTCTGTTTCCATCAACTGAACCACAGAAAGTATAAGATGGCTCTTTCTGAATTGACCATTAAAGCCAATTGATTATACAGTTAGCAAGCATATTTCATGCACTGATATATTACTTAAAATATTCTCTAAAAAGCAAAGGCACCTCTGCCTTACCACAACAGCTATTGTTTTCCTGTAGAGTGTCCAGGAGTTACTCCCAGTTCTCTATCGTACATGTAACATTAGTTCAAGTGACTATAATAGAGTTTTGGTTTTGTTTTTATTTTCTGAGAATTAGCATTGCATTAATTCACATTTCTTTTATAGCTGCCAGGAAGAAAAAGTTCTATTAATCTATTGATTTAGTAGGGAAGCAGTATCTCCTCTTTGTTTATTAATTACTTTTGAAAAGGGAAATAAATTCTCATTATTCACTGCTCCATTACTGAAAAGTACCTTTGAAAGCCTTACTCAACATTTCCAGTGTGAAAAATACTAATGAAATGAATTTCAAACAAATTTCTCATGAATTCTCCAATTAGAAAATTGGAGTAAGACTGCAGATTCAGTAAAAAAAGGAAATGGTGTGTAGCTGGTAGCTAATATATTTGTAGACTTCATTTAGGAAGAGCACTTGCTGAGGTAGTAGAAAGACGTGAAAGAAGGGAAGATGTGTCGTTAAAAGCTACAGTAACAAGTGCCAAAAGGACTGACTGAGGAATTGGGGACAAGCTTCAGCCTGGCTACCTGAGCTGCCACCAGTGACAGAATGACCTCCGAGGAGAAGGGGAAAAGAGAGAGGCAGAAAGATGGGTGCCAAGGTGCCTCGCTGCAGTTGTGCATGTAGTTTGATGAAAAAGAATTTCAGGTTTTCATTATTACCACTAAAGTCTTCCCCCGCCCCAACCGCCGCCAGTGGTGTATCCTCATCTTCCAATTGTTTTTCCACTTTGCCTGCCCCTTGGGAAGATACATCCTCTCTCCTTTGCTCAGCTGTTGGTGTGCCTCTGCTGTTGGGGATACGCTTATTTCACATGCTAGAGATGTTCAGCTAATTGCATTTTGCAACATGGCAGAGAATTTCTCTTTGAAGGCTTCGTGCATCTTCTCTGGCTAACTTAAGATATGTTTATTAAATGCACATTTAACAAACTGACAGAAGTAGGTATTAGAAGCCCAACAAGATAAAAGCAAAATGAGTAACTACACCGATTGACTTTTCTAGGTATTAAGGTTCCCTCCGGCTGTGAGAAAACTTGCCAGTACTGCTGCATGGTGCAGCTGAAATGATAGAGCACATTAAATTATAACATTTCACACTCACAAGGAGCACTTTGGAGCTGGAAATTGTCAGTGTTCTCACTGTTTTGTTAACTGAAACTATTAACTGAAGAACATGAGAGCCATCATCCAATGTCAAACCACAGGGCTCACCAAGCAAAAATCCTGCCTTTGGAGGCAGGCAGTAACAGTCACCTAAAGATGAATATGAGAAACAGGGCATGTATAGAGCAATTATTACCTTCCCATCTTCTGGCTGCTCGCATCTAGAAACTTCCAAAGCAAGAGTTCACGTCCAAACTCTAATCTCTGAGAGCCACATGAGTTTCTCTGGTCTGTCTGAACTCAGTTATGCTTTTTGCCCTCTCGTAACAGAGATTTACATTGTAACTATATGCTACGTGGATAGATATTTTCTTTTGCTTGTTCTTAAATCTGATGTGTCTTCATGCCATTGGCCCTGCTCTGGTTTCCCTGTTGGAGGAAATAATTAAAAGCCATCATCCACTTACCCTTTTTCATATGGTACCTGATTTTTTTTATAATTATCAGTAGTCAGCATCATCCCTTTCCTTCCTGCTCTCATTGCTTTTCACAGGCAGGGCTCACTTTTTTCTCCAGACTATTTAACAGATTACAATCACTGTGCTCAATCTTTAATTATTTTCACCTGTATTTATTTTGAAGTTAGTTTCCTCTGTATCAGATCTGAAGAGTAAGCATGAAATTTGAAAGGTAGCTTTTTATTCTTTCTAACAGTATTGGTTGAACTAACAGACAATGAACCCTGTCACTCTCATGTCCTTGAACAAGTACTGCAGCCCTTACCAGAGACCAGAGGATTCGCACAGAGAAGGTATCATGGATGCTCTGATCTCAGGAAGACCATCAGGCTCAAGTCACACTCCAGCAGACTGCACAGAGCATGCACCTCACTGATCTCAGGGTGAATCTTCTGGTGTCTAGTAAGTCATGAACATCAAAAGAAGATTTTCCCACTGCCAAGGCATTATGCAAACCTCTTTTCCGTGAGGGTTCCCTGGAGGGCAGTAAGGCAAGTTCACATGGCAGCAGCACAATGATTTTGTTGGAAAACAGACCTACTCACAAGGTGAAACCACAAGAAACCAAGCTCTGTGAGCTCTGCCGTTCACAGAGACAAGTCCTGAAAATACAGTATGAAAGCTGTTAGATTTGAAACCTCTTAAAGTTTGGAATGCCCTGCTGGCTGGAAGAAAAGAAAAAGAAAAATTACCACAGAAGTGTGTGCTGCCTACCTCAATTAGCTGTGGCTTCTGTTCTTACAATGTATCACAACCCTGCCTTTGTCTTCCTCCAGGACATTTCTTTATGGAAAGACCTTCCCATAGCAGAAGTGTGAGGAGGTCACACAGGATGACAAGGGAAGGGCTGGGAATTGAGCTGGGTCTATCAAGCTCAAGCCCAACACTTTCCAAGAGAAAATTAAAACAGAATACAATAATGTTTTTGAGAACAAAGTTGACAAATGCATTACGGTTGGGGCTTTTTTTATTGCTGTGGCTTCTTTTCCCTCCTTTTCTTTTTGTGTGTTTTTTAGCTATATGCAGGATTGCTGCCTTTTCGTTGAAACCATTCTCAGAAACATAATTTCAGAAAATACATAAGTCACGGTGATTTATGACAGTGTGCTTTATATTTGCACCACTAGTCAGGTAAACCAGAAAATTTAGCATCTCTAGCATGGGTATAGTTTCAGGCATTTTGTGAACAGGGTGTCATGGGATGGTCAAAAAATGTATGGATTTGTCTGACAGCTTTTGGGATGTCTGTGTTGACTGATTTCCAAACATAATGATATAGGAGACAATATAGTTTTCTGTCTTTGTGAGACTCATTTATGTCTTTGGCCAACACAGTCTACCCAGGTGAATAAGTACAAATATGTACTAGGAAACTATATATTCCCAGACTCTCCAGATGGAAAGCAGAAGAATGGCATCTGTATGAGAAGTTATCTCTTCATCAGTCAAATAGATACTACAAAATCCTGTCCTGCCCTACCTCTGAAGGGCACAAATAAAATTTTAGTTTGATTTCACTGAGGACCTCCACTATTTATCAGTACTCACAAAAGAGAGACAAGTTATGGTAACTCATTTGAGAGAAAGGCAGAGTTTTCTGAGGGAAATGAAGATGTTAAAAAGATCTCCTATTGCCCAAGATCAGATAACAAGGTAATTAAAACAGTTAAAAATTTGAAATACTGAGTCTCAAATCTGTTAGACACTGTAATTCTAAGTAGGAAAGAACATAGGAAAGCCCTTCGGCACATATTTATATATCTCACTAAGGATATGGAGGGATAAAGGGAGTAGATAATGGAACTGCTCCCTTAAAGTTACAAGATAATACAAATCTCTAAAACAGCTGTGGGCTTGGTCTTAGAAGACAAAATATTCCTTCCCTCCAGTATCTCTCAGATGCTTCAAACATATCAGATGACCCAGAATTAAGGCAAGAAAAATGTAGCAAAAATGACAGAAGTTTCAATTGCCTAGCTATGAGAGAGTTGAGGTAGACAGTAATTCCAAAACTCTTGCTGAGATTTTACAGTAATGAGAATTGAGCATGCAAAAAAGACCAAGATGATGAAAATAGTCTTATGGCATATCTGTCTCCTACCATAGCCAGCAGAAGGCATCATGAATGTTCAAATAACATTCCATTTAAAAACATTCTCTGCTCTGATATTTGCACTGATTTTCATATGAATTAATGATGCCACCTGGCTAATGTGCCAGAATCTCCATTATCTTAATCTTTATGCATTTAACAATGTCTTTGTATTTATCCATTACAATACCATTGTGAGGTAGAGACAGTTTTATCTGACAGATTACCTGTACTGGATGCACAAGGAAGCAGACAGCTACATCTTCTAAGGTGCTAGCACACTCATTATCCATTGAAATGGGGATCCAGTCCTAAGTTAGATGCTCTGAGTGAAAAAATTAAATCTAAGTCTCCAAATTAAGGTGAGATTCATCTTGCCACGCTCCAAATATCAGGTACCCAACCTAAACTAGTTGTCTCCAATCTCTCTGTTTTCCAAGACGATTCAGCTATACATGGAAAAGACAAAAAACCTGGGATAGGCATAATCGCTCTAAAAAAGGTGGGCTTCTAGAGACACTGGTGTCAAAGCTTCTGACAGGTTGAGAGTTCAAGGAATTTAATCCTGTCTTCCTCCCAAACAGCTTATTTGTCATCTTCTGCTGCAAAGTCAGTTATTTTCAAGGACTCAGCAGGGTCAATCCAAGCAGGCAGCATCCAATAATTTCTGGTTCACTGGTCAATAGTATCATTTTAATTGGGCTTTGGATGATTTTTTGCCTCTGGACTGGTCATAGTGGTTCAGGTTCTGGTTTAATTTTAAGTAACTCCAGTTAACACATGCTGCGGTAGTGTCGCTCATAGATAGCATCTACATTTATCTACCTTTTGCATTGAGCAAATCTTTAATATTTTTAATTTCTGTGTTACCACTTAGTTCAACTGTTCAGCTGTTTAAACTGCTAACCATTTCACTAAAGTGTTTAAAAGTATTATAAACTAAATCAGTTTCTGCTTATCACCTAGTGTGGCTTCAGATGCAGCTACCTACTTTCAGGTGTCTGTTATGTCTCTATACTATAGACAAGCGTCTACCTGTATGGCAGACATTTATCACTTCAGTCAATGGAGAGTCAGTGCAGTCCACAAGACACAATTCAGGTGTCTAAGTGTAGGTATCAGCATGATTTCTGATACTCAAATTATGTGCCTGTCACAGGGTGTATGGAAGATCATCACATTTCTGGAATGGCTGCTTGAGCTCAGATGGGGTAGCCCAGAACATCTCAAAGGGAACTAGGTGCCTAAGTCACAGCAACTCGTTGATTGTTGAGGTATCCAGGGCATTATCTTGCTGACACATTTTGGACTGTGCTTTTTAAGAGCTGAATATCAACTCCACAGAGTGTATTTCCTCAATCTCCAGAGAGTATGGGTTAGACACCTTGACTGCATGCAAATGCTGCATGTGAACATCTAACTTTGGATATCTGAAATTCACCTCTAGTTTCCACAGTAACATGGGCTCCTTAGACTTAAGCAAAAACAAATGGTGATTTTGCCTAGAATGCCTAATGACTTCAGCTCTATAAACCTGAAAAAGTGCATATTTCGACATGATAAACATCTATATGATAACAAACACAAGTCTTGACAGCCCCTGTACTTTTGGCTTCTAGAGGCAGCATGATCATAAGGATGGAAAACCCCAATTGCCTCTTGCAGCACATTATTTTCAATAAAGTATGTTGACCAAACATTCCTGTGGGGAAAAATACTCAAATCAAAACATACCAATTCTATCCATAGTTTGTGCTATTCAGCCAAGTGCATATACTAGTCTTCAGGACCACAGATGATATTTTTAAAGTTTAATTGCTCCCCAGTTAGATCTTGTTGGCCTGTTGTTTCATGTTGCCTTCTTTCTTACTGAACAGATGACCTGAACAACGGACTCTAAAAGTTAGCATCCAATGGGTGTAATTAAGTGGCACTTCAGTAAATGTTTTGTTATTTTGTTGACTCAGAACCCTTTCTGAGTGCTGGGGTGAGGTGAGAGGGGTGACAAAGTGGATTAAATTGCATCGCTAGGAGCCCATCCATTGAGAACACAATTTACCAGCGCTCATTATGTTTTTCTGTCCATCAACTACTTCTGAAACCACTTCAGCTGATCTCAGACCCTGGGATGGCTTATTGAGATAGTGGATGGTTTCAGAACATCCACAGGCATATACAAAGTCCTTTTGAATAAAACATTGAACACCAACCAACAGATCTGCCACAGGACTAGGCTTTACCTCAGAAACTATAGAATAGGGAACACACATTTCTGTGAAAGTCAGAAACCAGGATGCTAGATTTAACCTGCAAATATTCAGACAGGTCAAGAGAAGCTAATAAATCATCTCTTCTTGTGTCATGACAAACTTGAAGGAGGAATCCAGGCTAGAGCTTCCACAGGGTGAAAAAAGTGGAGCAGATGACAGGCGTTTTCTATGAGGTGTTTCAGCTAGAGTGCCTGCTTTTCCAGCCTGCATTTGTTGAACAGCTAGACATCTCTCTTTTTTTTTTTTTTTTTTTTTTTCCTCTTTGCTCTTTAAAGGCTGTGGAAGTTTTTGGTTTTTAAGCCTATGAAGTCCTTTGCTGATGTTATGTTTTTTCATTTAGGGAATAGATGCTCACAGTGCAAGACAGATGCTGGTAATTTTAATCTAAGGAATTTGTATCAATGTTTTCCTCTGGCTGTGCAGAAGACTCCCCAGTGGTACCAGGTAAACCCAGAGCTTGTCTATTGGAAGTAATTTGCCCTCTTTCCATGGCTGGCTCTGTGCAGATGTAGCAAGGAGCCTGGGAAGAGCCAGTCACAGGATGGGGCTTTATCTGAAGCCACAAAGCAACAAGAAGGTGTGACACAAAGCACACAGAAGCAGCAGAAGAGAGAGACCTCTCCCTGTACTCTATTCTGCGCTGACACACCTATCTCTGCTGCAAAGCTTGGTTCTTCAAGTAAACATATTGACTTTTACAACACCTTATAACCCCACCTGTCCCTCTTGATGACTGTCT
>JAVJGJ010000014.1:5286963-5298570 GCA_035590215.1 Microhierax caerulescens | reverse complement strand
TCCAGAGCCGGGCAGGGGGCTGGGGAAGGGGCTGGGGTACAGCTCTGGTGGGGGGCAGCGGGGGGAGCTGGGGGAGACAAGCCTGGGGAAGGGGAGGCTCAGGGGGACCTTCTCACTCCCTACAACTGCCTGGCAGGAGGTTGTAGGCAGGTGGGGGTTGGTCTCTTCTTCCAGAGGGAACAGCCTCAGTTTACATGGGAAGAGGTTTAGATTGGATATTAGGAAATTTTTTTCACTGAAAGGGTGTTGCAGCACTGGAACAGGCTGCCCAGGGAAGTGGTGGAATCACCACCCCTGGAGGGATTAAAACACATGTAGATGCGATGTTTAGTGACATGTTTTAGTGGTGGATTTGGTGGTCCTGAGTTGATGGTTGTTGGACTTGATGATGCTAAAGATCTTTTCCAACGTAAATGATTCTATGATTCTATGATATTAGTCACTTCCTTATGCTGTACATGTTTACCTGGTGGAAAGGAATGACCAAAGTCCGCTTTGCTTAGTCCAGCGTCACTGTGATTTCCTGGATAACTACTCCTCCCCACAGGACAGGAAGCCTCACCAAGGAAAGTGCTGCCCCAAGAAGGGGATCAGAAGCAATAGCTAGGAGGCTAGAATGAGATCAGAAGCAAGATATAGGTGTTTGACACTTTTTGAGGTAATTAAATTCAGTACTGTATGTAGACTTTCCTCCATGTAAAGATAGGGTTGTTCTGGCGTGCTTGTTCTTACATATATAATTAATACTTCATCTTCCCTTTAACTCTATATGCTGTGCGAATGCAAATTCCTGGTAGGACTATCTCGTGTTCCAGGGAGGACTCCACAGTTGCAGGCAAAAGAAGAAGTTTAAGAAGCAATTTTCAAAATCACTGTATTTAGTTGTTTGGGGTTTTTTTCTCAGCTGCTCTGGTAGAAATTTTTGTCTCATTTATTTGTCACCTTTTCCTGCTTGAAACCCAGGTCAAGAATTTGCTTTTTCTCTGAGTTAAAGAACAGCATTCTCCTCCAAGTGATCATAAATTGCAAGTGCCCATTTAATTACTGTTAGACTTTAGCGCCTTTTACTCATTAACATTAAATTGGTGCGCAGCCATGTAGTCCCTGCAGTGTGAGAAGCAACTAAGGTCAACTTTTAAGAGCTAGTCAAAAGAAAAAAGCACTGTCAGAGTAGCAGAAATTAGAGAGAAGAAAAGGTAATGGCAAAAAAAAAAGAAGGAAAGCCCCCTAGATTTCATAAGTCATGTTCATCCAATTCTTTCATTCATCTTAATGCAAGTGGAGTAGTCTCACTGAAATCCATGATGAAAAAAAAAAGAAAAAAAATTAAAAATGCTGTTTCATTTTGTACAGACTTCTGTTACATTGGCTTATCAAAATATACCTTTCTCTTAGCTAATAACTGCTAGCATGTTACTTTTAGCCATACTGGATATAAAGTGAAGTTATTTTAGTTAAAACAATGTTCCCATACATTTGAAGCTTTACATTAGCCTGCAAGGAGAGGAGAACTGAAAATCACGCAAACAGTAATTTATAACAACTCAACTGATAAGCTCATTAAATCATTAGAACTCTAACACATTCTTAAGTATGTGCTCCTATCCTTGTTCTTGTCTAGGATTTGTTTTAAGGACAAGGTAAATAGTAAATTTTATTGAGATGTCTTTCTTGCTTACACATTTTTCTAAAGGTTACATTACATCTTTTCAGGTAATGAATCAAAGAATAAATGTCAGTAACCATGTAAATGCTGGTAGGAGGAAATTGGGGCCAAATGTCTTCAAGGAAGGGTGTTTCTATGGGGATGTATTGGTATGTATGGTGTATTAGTCATATCTTAGGATGTGACTATACTAAAGTTTCTCTTTTTTGAGTCTACTCAACCAACCCTGATCTCCAGACTACAAATCTGAGGGAGAAGTAAACACTTTATATTGTCATGATTCGTATATGTAGTGTAAATGCAAAGAACTCAGCATAAAACCTTCAAATAAGTAAAATTTTGATCAGATAAATGCATGAATTAAGAAAAAAAAACCAAACATTTTTCTGTAAAAGAAAACTAATTTTCTAGACACATTTTCTCTTCTGGTTCATCTTTTTTACCTTCATCACCTTCCTATCGAAGACAAATACAATACGTAGGCTTGCCTTTTTAAGTGTGAAGGACAATCCACAAAACTTCAGTGACAAACATTGTCACTGTAAATTGCAGCTGCTGTTTTTTTGAGGCAGTTTGTCATTTTTTTTTTCCACTGTCACTGCTGGGTTTCAATAGCCTGCTGCTTAAAGCATAACAGCTGGGAAACAGGGAAGGAACAAGCAAAAGCCAACTACTTTCAAAAGTCTCCTTCACCTGTGAATTTATTTTGTGTGACCAGCCTTGCTATGACAGTGGTTATTGAGCTTAAACTACTGAGAGGGCTTGGTTGCTTTTAGATAAGCACTAAAGCTCGGGCACTGGGATGGTTAGGTTTGAGGCCAAGTCCCACATCAGATTTAGGTTCAGGCAGCAGCATCAAAATCTCCCATTTCAGCCTCAAATAACAGCAGTATCTCATGATCAGATGATCTAGTATCATTTCTAGAACTTCTGAGGAACTAGTTATCATTTTGACTCCACGAATAGCCAAAACTAAAGGACCAGGTTCTTCTCTGAGAATTTCAGGGAAAATGGTAAATACTCTCCTGTTCCACAAAAGAAAAAATTATCAGTGTCTTTAATGCAGTTAGCCAGAATATGGGAAATACAGTTAAAACCAGGTGACTATGTAGGAAGGTAAGTTTGTTGTCCTCTTCACCCCTGTGGTCCTAGACCCAGCAATTGATTACTCATTGATTTATGTCTGTGCAGAGAAAAAGAAGCTGGAAGATTATCCATGTTCGACCCCACTTTGCACTCACATATATATTATCAAAAAAATCTGGAAAAATGATGTTATCAGATCTGTTCTGTTCCTGAATCAGGACCTTCTCCTATGGTGGTTCACTAGTCTGTGAAAGTGCAATGTTGCCAGAAGGGCCCTGGCTTGAAGTCATGTTCTGGCTTTACATTCCCATTCCATATTACCATCTTCAATGTATATATGCATATATTTATAAATGTATGTACGTGTGTAGTATGTGTGTGTGTTGAATGCTAAGTATTACATCCTTAAGTGGATGAATTCTTTTTGTTGGCCTGGTGGGAAATGTGATGGATAGCAAAGGTGAACAGTTGTATTTTAAGATATAAGTTTTAATACAGTTATGTATACGTGGACCAGGTTTTTCCTCTAAGTGTATATAACACTTATTCTATGGTTTGGCCAAGGAATAGTGGCTCACAAACATTACTACAGGCAAATATAGGCATTTGGTTTATGATGTTATGTATTATGTTTAAAAAAGTGTGTACTAAATTGTGTCACGTGAATAACAGGTCAGAAAATCTGCTGTATAAATTGATGATAGAAAAAGATGGTGACTTTCTAAAAGATGTTTGAACCAGTGACACAAGAAGGGCCTTCAGCCCTGTTGCACTGTCTTCTCAGTTTAACATACATGAAATGTTTCACATGACTATGATCTCCTCGTGGCAAATATAACTAAACTTTCTTTCCTCTGGCACTGAACAGGACTTCAGTATTACTTTATAATTCAAGTGCAGTACAACAGAAACAAAATTTCTGAAATTGCCGGCCTTTTTCCAATTTTTTCTTTTTTGTTCTTGGTTTGTTTTCTTTTTAGGACGGATATATTTCTTTGCTTCAAAACACAAGCTGTTGTCTGCTTCAGGGACATTGGTGAAAAGCTGTAATTAAGGTAAGAAAGAGATAACTTCAAATTTTGTGCAATTTCATAGTCTTGCAGCCTTTCATGATTCGAGAAGTGGTGCCTGAAATTCTCTTTCTGGACTTATTTATTTATATTTCATTTAGAAACTCAAGTTAGTTCATTGCATTTTTAATGCCATAAAGACTTTGTTGTTACAGCAGCTTATTTAGCTAAAACAGCACCTGTGGGCATTTTTGGTTGTTGTTAAGAGATGCCATCACAGGTTTAAATTTTACCAGCCTGCAGGAAGAGATTGCCTTTCTACAGAAAACAACCCTTTTTTTTTTGGTAAAGAAATACACCCTGCAGGAATTTTAAGGCCTGAGGATATAAATCTGTTTTTTAACACTCTACAGTTGGCATAAAATTTGAAAAACAGCTATATAAGCTAGGACCCTTAACTCCCACTCAAGGAAAATAAGACTTATGGGATTTAAAAGCTTGTGATCCCTCTATCCCCCAAGAACTAATTTAAGGATTGATCTCTAGGTTGCATTGTTTTCCACTGAGGTGGATTTTCTTGTATATCTTGAATTTGAATAGGTAATGTTCATGTATCAAGATTAAATTATACATTTTTTTCTGGAAGCACGGAGCTGCAAACATAAAGTTGCAGCATTTTAAAGGAGTGGAGTGCACAAATAATAACAAAACCCAGCATGAGCGGACCTGGCTATCTCTTGTAAGCACTTTTGTGAATCCTTGCTATAAGCAGCATTATGAATCAAATCAAATGATTAAACCTATGATAAGCACAGGATTGATGGGAGTCCAGTACTGAGAAACAAATGGATTTACCAACCTCTTGTGCTTTTTGTGGTGGGATTACCACCTGCATGTATGGCAGGGAGTTAGTCTAGCAGCCTGCTCAGTCTTCTGTGTAATCCACCACATCTGTGGCTTGCAGTGCACTGGTATGAGGAAAAAAAAAAAAAAAGTATGTGTTGCTTTTCTTTATATCAATCACTTATTTATTGATCAGAAAACCAGCTGATTATTAAGCAATTCTTATCCAAATGAAAGACTGTTCAGATATCCTAAATTAACTTTTTAAGGATTGCACATAAATATACATACACATAATAACAAAAAATCAGCAGTATTTACTGAAGAAAATACATATATGGAGACACGTAAAATGCAACCAAATCCTGACAGATTATTTCTGTCACACAAAAGGCTTGTCTGTTTTCAAACAAATCTTGTAGATTTAATCTTTTTACAGCTGAATTAATGACGGTGTTTTGCTGGCTCCTGTTGTCTAAGATGACCTCTCTGGGTGGTGTTGGCATGGTTATGACTATTATATTAGCAATGTCCAGTCACAAGTTCATTAAGAGTTTGGCTGCAGAACTAAGCAATGAATCTTTTGTGAAAGTTTGGTCAAATCTGTCGTCATTGTGCAATTATAATCGACAATGAAACTATCTAAGGTTATGTATGTGTAAACGTTTAAATATGAGCAATACTGTGGACCTTCTATACAGTCCACAGGTTACAATCTGTATTAATAGAATGGTAGAACATATTCTTTACAGAAAGTTGCAGATGATCAGTTTCTTTTTCCATATTTAATTGCAAATGAAATTCTCAGTAGTGCAATAGCTAGACATGCCCTAGTCTTGTCCTTTTAAATTTCTATGAGAACAGTCAAAAACCTTCAGGAAGGACCATGCTGTATCCTAAAAATATTTATCAGTCTTTTCTGAGTTAAACGATAACTGCAGTTTCTTTACCCACTGTCATCAAGAATGCCTTTTTGCTGCTATAATATGTTATTGTGTTTAATTGTGTTGGTCACATTTCATTACATCTTGAAGTGTAAGTTAACATGATTGTTGCAAATTGACAGATTATATCCAAGATCTAACCCAAGCATCCCAACAGTTGTTAGCAGATGCTGAGAATCTTTTGCTCTTACTCTACTTCAAAGCGTATGCCTACATTTCAGATGATGTTTCTGTGTTCCTGTGCAAGAAAACAAACTATCATTCCTTGTTGAAGTAAATCCACAGCTTCTGAATTGTCAGTTCTTAGCAGCATTGTGATATCTGGTAATTTACACGTAATGTGTGACACTGGAATTGCAGTTTTGAGTACAGACATCAAAGCGTCATTCTGCCTGATTTTTATGTTCATTATATAATCTTTACATCAATTTGCTATCAACTTATTGAATTTATATTACTAAAATTAAGTGCAGATTTAAATCTACTGTTTCTAAACCATACCACTTTATTTCTTTCAAGTAACACTGAAGCAACTTCTGGCTGTTTCTGTAGCCAGAAGTTTGAGTGGCCAACTCTTATTATCATGAGAGAGAGAGAAGGTTAAGTTTGCAAGTTCATATTTAGCAAGACCTAGAATGAGACCTTCGTGAAGTACGAGAATAGAACAAAATGTGGTTTTAATTGTTGGGCAAGAATTGGAACAACTTCATTTTTGCAGAAACAAATTCCTCCTTGTTAGCTGGGTGAGCTAGTGAAACATCAGAGCTTTATAAGATGCTGCTTTTAAAGTTAGAAAGTAATTGTTGTAAAATGGATGTGAGCATAGTCCCCGACTACCCACCTGAAATAGCACACAGCAGAATCATACAGACTGCAGCTGATTATTTTCCTAAATCCACAGCTTAAGTTAGACCTTCCTTAAGAAATAAATTGCTGCTGAATATGGAACAGAATCAGAACTATGGAACTAAAATAACACACAATTCCCAAAATAAAAACCATTTCAGACTTTAAACAAAACCTTACTTTATTCTGGTAGAGACTATTTAGAGGATTTTTAGTGATTAGAAGGAATTTGGCCACAAATAAAAGGAATTTATTCAAGCCTCAATATGTTTTATTGCCAGGCTTCTAGAGACCCTGAATCCCAATCATAACTGTGAATGATGGCACTTTGTTTTTCGTTAGAGAAAAGGCAAGGCAAGGCAAGAGATCACAGCCTTTGTCGTACAGACCCCACTCAGATGTCACTAAATATAGTATACACATGAACATATTGCCTGGTAAAAAATAAAAATAAAAAAATGAAGCCTAATTGTAGTATTATACATCCAAGCTGTTTGAGACTGTTTGATGGAAGACACGAGTGGCTTTATTGGTGCTCCTGCCATTGAAAGGAACAATCCTGTTTATCCTCTTCCCTCTTAAGACAACAACAAAAACAACCAACCAACCAACCAAACAACAAAAAAAAGCCAACAAAAATCCGTCCACCACACAGCGTGCTTTCTTACTGAACTGAAGCAAACAGTTTTGTATATAACTGTTAGAGAATCTCTGGATATTTTAATGAAACTGTAGATAATATATGCCATCCAGGTACTGTCAGAGGAACAGAAGTGTCCTCCTCTGGGAATGTACTGTTTGAATATATCTGTCACTGGATGCCATCTGGCCCATTACGAAAGAAACCATGTTGCATGCACTTCAGACATACCTATTTGTAGTTTTTCCGAAGAACGTAGTAGCCATTGACAAAGTGGGCAATATGAAGGAGGCAAGGAACCCATTGGATGCACAGATTGTTCAACGACATCAAAATATCTCCAAAGGCCATCTCCTGTAGTTCTGTGAGTTAAATCACTCTGAACCCCAGCTTGTTTAGTGTCTGGAGTCCAGTAATGACAAAAGCCGTATCTTCACAGTGTCTTCTAATTTGGGCTGTTTTTTATCTAAGCTATAAAGCAAGAAAAGAATTTGCCTTAGTGTATATGTAACTATCCAACACAGCTTTGTTTCTGTACAATAATCTATCCTTCTGTAATCATCTGTTTAGCAAGAAAAAATTGTTCTCATGTTCATATTATTTAGGGTCACGATATGGATTCCACTCACCAGATACAAGGGGTCTCCCCTGAATGAACTCCCTGTGTTAAGGCCAACATTAGTTGTGGTCATTGTGCCCTGTGAAATTAAGCATCTGCTTTTTCAAAGCTTTCCCAAAGGCTAATCGTGACCCTAAGGGAATGGACAGGGCATGGAGTCATGGTCTTCCCCACACCAGGCTAAGGTGGTGACGGTGCATACTGATAACATTGCGATGAGCTGGCAATGAAAATGTAGATGGAGCTGTTTTCCATGAGAAAGTACACTTTATTTGAAACCCAGAAGCTTAGAGAACTATTATTTATTTTGGCTTCAAAATAATTGTAGACATTAAGAGGGGGAATATAATTTTCTGGGAATTAAAATGTATACAGTATTAAATGAAACAGAAATAAAACAAGTTGTTTTGGCTAAAGAAGCCTTTTTGACTGAAGTTGTGGTGCTATCAGCATTATTTTTGTAACAATTTAGTATTTTTTTCTTTATTTTTAGTCAGAATTAAGAAAAATATAACAAATGCCTTTGAGCAAAATTTATTCCACATTCAACTCTGCTCAACACTGATTTTCCCAATAGATCTGAAAATTCAGATTTCCTTTTTCTGTGTTGACTGCATATGATTCTCTTGCCAGTTAAAAGAAGGGATCAGGATCCCTCAAAAATGACCAGTTTTGGAGGACTGGATTTTGCATGACTTTGCCAGACAACCCAATTATTTTATGGTCTTGTACGAAGAAGCTGGCTTCCTTGGACTCTTTCTGAAGTGACCAGAGGGAGAGTTCATGCCTTGAGTGTGGTAAAATATCTGATTCTATGTAGGGCAGTAATTTCAGAAAAACACTGAGGCAGATGATCAAGGCAATCCCTTGTTCAGCAATTGTAAGGGAGTCAAACTTTATGTTTCTTGCTGAACAAGAAGGGACTAACGAGGCACAGCTTGGGGGATGGCAGCCAACTTCCAAATAGGATAAGGGTTCAGAGGTTTTGTCTTTATTTTGTTATTTAATTTGTGGCTATTACCAGAAATTATGATTTCAGCTATGACAGGGCAATGAACTAGCTACAGGGCCTTTAAAACTGAACTAAAACAAGACATTGCCCCAGAAAAACAACATTGTTTATTGGTGATGTGATAAAATCAGGAAGCATGTCATAGCAACTAGCAATCACTAATCCAGGTGACTGGTTTGTGTATCAGCCTCAATGAAGCAGGTCTATCATTATTTCTTCCACTGCTAAACAGCTACATGATGGTTTTCTGACAGTATCTAGAATTGGACTTTGTGACCCAGTTAGTTCTTTCTAGCTTCCTACATTCATTATATAGCAGTAGGATCATAAATTATATATAACACACACACCCCTTAATTATGAGAATTGGTATTTTGTGCTAGATATATCTCAGCTAATATATCAAATCACAGCATATGTCCAATGTCATTGTCTCCCTTGCATTTTATATGAAATTTGGTATAGATAAGAAACATGATATTATACCAAGATGTGCTATATTCTCATTTCTTCCATTGTTGTATATGCAATTCAAAAGCCACCTCAGTGTACTTTCCAAGGCAATTTTTGTAGTGCTTTCTTTTCATAAGCTTTGTTCAAACCTTGTTTAAATCTAATGATACCCTTAGTCATAATTTTCTATACTTAAGTAGATATGGAGAATGGCACTATCAGATCAATATCTAGAACCAAATTCATTCTGTGTGTGCCCACAAAAAAAAATAAAAAAAAATAAAAAAGGAGGGAGGAGGGCAGAGAGAGAGTGAGCGCTAAAGATAACAGCTTTTTTTACCACATTTGTACCTTCTCAAGTCTGTAAAGTCAGTGAAAGAAGGTATTCTGGGATAGACCCTGAGGTTAGGATGTAAAATCAGATTTTTCTAGTGTTTATACATCCTGTTTTCCTGAGAAGAATCTGCGTGTTTTCACGATGTGGTTTTATTTTATGATTGTCAATAAATGCTGGTATTTTCATGGTGTGGTTGGTAAATTATTGCTATGATAGAGTTAACCTGTATAACTGAGTGTCTAACTGCTAGGGCATTATTGAGCTGTGGGGCAAATAATGTCAGTTCTTGCTTCTGAATTCCAGCAGCATGCTAGTCTAAGAGATATTAAACAGACATTGCTACTTCTTCTTTGCAAATAAAGCCCTGCTTGATAAAACTTCAATTTTGGTAAAAAAGTACTAAGAATGTACTGAATCTTCTGCTGTGAAAGAGAAAAGGCTTAAAGGTGGCTAATGCTATTATTGCCTGCTAGAAAATCAGTTCTCTAAGACCTGTTTATTTTCTTGCGTCTCTGTGATGTGACAGGAGAAGGTGATGACTGCAGTTAAAGGGAGACATCTATTAAGTGCCGTTCATAAATATAGGGTTTTCAGCAATAATGTCTTATCTGTCTGCTTTTTCCTTTCTTCAAAGGGCAGCTTCTTCATGAGTTTCTGATTTTCAAATTTCTTTATTCTTTAAAATACTTACATGATGACAAAGAGGACCCATAACTTCACTCTGATGGACGGAGTGTTTGAGGGGGCCTTGCTTACTCCAAAGCAAAGTATTCCGAAGGAGTCTTCAGGATAGCTGAAAGTACAAGCTCAGCTTGGTAATGGGCTCAAACAATGCTTTCTTTGCACTGAATTCCTGTGAAAATTTTAGATGGAATCCCTGGGTACAATAATTAAAAATGCATGCAAGTCTCCACTGAGCTTTCTCCCTCAGTTTTTTTTTTTCTTTTTAACTTTTGTGCAGTATTACTATTAAAACCTCACAATGTTGATACCTTGCCAAAGCTACTGGCTCAAACTGCATCATGAGTTCCACTGTGCACCAGTACCAGCTGTGCTGTTTGTTGGCACCCACCAGCTTCTCATTGCTGCTGCAACATTCAAGTAAATGCTGTTGTGTTCAAGCAAAAATCCCACAATTTGCAAACCTGAGCTTCTATTAAATGACAGTGTAAATGATTTACACAGGTGACAATGCATTTGAGTAAGCTGGTGCTTAATTTCAGAAGTTTGGTGGTGTTTTGTTTTGTTTGGGTTTTTTTTTATTATTCTAGTAAAATATATATATATAATATATATATTATATTATATAATTATATTATTTGAGGATGATATAATTATATTATTTGATGTGTGAATTTCCTATACAAATACCTGCTCAAACTGTTCACTCTTATTTTTGGCATCTTCAGTTTCTATCAAAGAAAATGTTAAAAAATTGTTTCCTCAATTATAATTAGTTAAAATTACACATCATACACTGTTTGTTCTATGTCCCAGAACATGGAATTTCTTTATAATAAAAAAGCCTTTTACTCTGTCAATACATCGCATGGTAACGTATGCTATAGTAATATATATAACAGCCCTGCTTGCCAGGGAAGATTTAGGACACACTGGTCGGTTTGGGGCTGGCCAAATGACACTTTGTCAAAAAACTTCCAGGCAGTGTTGGGAAATCAGCACAGCTAAGGATGATTGCCAGGGTGCAGTCTGGATGCAGGAGGCTAACCAGGTTTAATAGCAATGCAGCAGGTTGTTTCATGCTAGCTGGCCTCTACCTGAGGATAGTGCTGGGCACATCTAGGCTACCAGTATAGATATTCATGGCCCTCGTGCTCATGCTTGCTTGTTGCTGGGTTGACACACATCAGAGACCTTTGGGGCTAACCAGCACATACCCTCAGACATCTGTGTTACAATTTCTCTAATAAGCCAGTGCCCTAAAGTTAGAAACACAACATGTTACCTTCTGAATGCCCTGGAGAATTGCTTTGTCAGCTATTTTGGAAGAAGCCCAGTTTTAGGACTCACCACAGCCATGGCAAAAGACTTCTTTACTATGATCAGAATCAGCTTTATTGCTCCACAGAAGTGAAAAGAATATTTAGCCCCAAACATTGAACAAACAACTAGCTGCATGAATAAAATTAT
>JAVJGJ010000014.1:5249644-5279805 GCA_035590215.1 Microhierax caerulescens | reverse complement strand
CCCCCGCCAGCGCCCGGGCACGGGGACCCCATATATCATCACTAAAGGTATGACATCATTAGCATGTAGCAAAGTATCTTGTCATTGTAGGTACTTTTTTATTGACAAGAGAGAATTTCAGGTTAATTACTTGATTTCTCAGAGCTCTTAGCTATCCACTCTCCAGCCAGTAAGTATTGAATGTTTGGTGATCTCTGATGTCTTAGGCTGGCCCCGCCATTCCGGTTGCCTGCCACTTACTGATGATTGTCTTGGGAATGTCCCAACTTCAAAACAGCAGTGTTTTCTACTGCTTAAGGTTGTCAATAATTTTAACGGGTCTAGCAAGAAAAGCATGTCCTTGTTTGTCAGGCACAGGGAACACAAGGACATCACCAGATGGTCCGTGTGGTATTTAACAGGTCAGGTTGCCCTGAATATCAGTCACTGGTATTTCATACCTCTACCCTTACCCTTACCCTTACGGAAGGCTCGTTAGTGAAATGCAGCATATACCTCAAGGGAATTTCAGGCTTTGAGGGGACCATGTTCTTAGAGGATACCAGTGAGATTTGCACAGGGAGCCAAAAGGCTTCAGAGGCAGCACAACATTGCTTAGATGCTATGCTTTAAGTATTTCCCTTTGATGAACTTTCTGCTTCAGTTCTTTGACAGCTTTTCCACATACGTTGTCAATACAGCTCTAGATCTTGAGTAATCCTTACAGGTACAGGGAACAAACTTATAAAAAAGCAGATACGCGCACGTTCATGCGGTTGCACGTTCCTCCTGCAGCTTGAGATGAGAGAAATGACCAGGGGAAATATCCCAGTTTCCTTTGGAGAGCCCAATCCTGGTCTCCTCCAGGAGAAACAGCTCAGCCCTGGTGCCATCACTGTCCCAGCTTGGGATAGCTTTATCCTACATGAGGGCCTGTTGCCCAGTCAAAGTTGCAGGCACTTTGCGCTGCTCTTTCCCATAAGTGATTTTGCAGCCAAAGGGGAACCCTGTAGCTTGGTTTCCAGTGACTGAAGACATCAAGATCGGAATTTGTAAAAATTTAAGCCAACTGTTGCTGATCTTTTCACAGAGTGCTAAAAGCCGCAAATGCCATATTCAGTGTCACATATAAACAATGATCAAAGACTAATGAATAAATAAAATGGATTAAATAAGAAAGAGAAGGAGGAATCTAAGGAGGATAAGGAGTAAAATAAAGAGCATGAAAAGGAGCTCCGTACTGTTCTCAGTCTATTGGGATTAATCCCTGGCTCCTGTAGTGTTGATTTAGTTATCGTCAGACTTTTCCCATTTATCCAGTTATTTGTAATCCCACCAGAAACCAGAGAAGTTCTATTTCCAAATCGTACATGATGACTTTTGAGGAGAGAGTTTAAAATTCATTACGGGTGTAAAAACAAATCAAGCTGACAGAATGCTCAAATATACTGTGCTGCCTGGATTTATAATTGAAAAACCCTCTGCTGCATGAAATGAGTGAAATAGAGCAGATGAACTAGCAGACAAGCAGGAGATCAGAATTAAACAAATTTGTGTAAATAAATCCCACTTACTTATCGCATACTAGGAATTCATTTTCTCTGTATTTGGCCTTTTCTGTCAGATAATGTGAGCAAATATTGGTTGGGAGTGGAGGGCAGAGGGCATCCACATTGTTTTCTATCATTTCTTTATTTTGTTTCACTTAAACAGGCAGAAAATAGTGAGGGCCTGTGTTAAATTCTAGTGTGAAAGGAAAGAGTGACAGGATGTGTCTGATCATGATGCATAATGCGGCACCCTCAGTTCTCCTTTGGGATGTTCTAAATCCACTATTTGGGACCCTGGTTTACTTTTCAGACATGCATCACCTGCTGCAAAGTAGATCTTTAGCTTTGCCTAAGCATCACTATAAACAGCATCAGAGGGTTTTGGTTGGGAAAGTATTTACCTGGTCATTGAATACTAGTTATATATCCAATCTTACCATAGTTTAGCAAAAAATTCTAAATAGTAGCTTAGTTTTGATCATATACTTAAATTAGGCACATTTTTTTTTTCTGCTGAGCAGTTATGGATTAAACATTTAGTATTGTTGTCTCTTTAATAGGGTCTCTGAAATGATTGGAGGGAACTCTTCCCCATGTTCCCCAAAACCCCCTTGATAATACTAGGTAAACAGTTCAGTTGGCCAAACTGGCTGATAATTCTTGGTATTTATGTATGTCATAGGGGTAATGTTAAGGAAGAGGGCTTGATTGGTAGCAGGAAGCCCGCTTTAGTGTTGAAGCAGTGGGCCATATAATTGTGAGGCATTTCTCATTCCATTTGATGGGACCTCACACAGACTAAAAATCAAGCAGTGCCAGTCTGGTATGACCAAGGAGTCAATTGCTACAAGTTAGTCCCCCAGTACATGGTGCCTCTTCCAGCTCTTCCACCCTGTTGATAGCATGATTGAACTCATACTGCCCTGGGATCAAACCTTAGAATAAGGAAAGGGATTTTTGTTTCATTTGTTTTCCTCCCATAATTGTCTTGCCCAGACACTTTTCCTGGGATCCAACTAATTTGTCTTTTTTGCTTACATCCACCAATATCTAGAGCAACAAGGGTCAAGTGAACTTTATGAGCTTGGCAGCAGATGGTAAGATGAGATAACTCTGGAAGGTGGTTAAAAATATGAAAGGCATCTAATTAGAGTCTGCTTCTGAGCTCTTGGACTCAGTGTAGGAAAAGCAGTTGTGAGGAGAACAGCACATGAACGGTTATGTCTGTCTGCTGAAAGATGTTATTTCAGAAGAAAAATTGACATTAAAAATGTGGTTAAGCCTTCAAATCGTAGAGTGTTTTATTTCTCTTGTTGGAATTGATGATACACCAAGTGCTGTGCAGTGGTGTTTATCCATCAGTAGTAGCTGTGACATTGATATCTAAATGCCAGAGGTAATCTCATATAATTTTTTTCATTTGCCATAGTCATGTTGTCGAGAAGATGATCAAAGTACCAGTGCTTATTTTACTAAGTTGTAATCATTCAACACTGACCTAGGTAAATGCAATTTTTGTCTGTACATTCAGCCTCACTCAACTTATCTAAGCACAGGATAGGACCTGAGGAAGTTTCACGTTATCATTAACTTTGACTCCCTGGGTGCCTTTCTTTAGTTCATCCCTCTATCCAAGTTTTCCAATTTATCTGTTTAGAAAATTACTTAATTGCCTATCTCCCAGGAGTTCTGTGAGAGCCATTTAAGTAGTCTGTAAGGTGCTCTTGAAACTACCCATTTATTTTATTTGGTTTATGTCTGATTAATAAATGCTTGAGGTGCAAACTCTGTTCAAAGTCATTGGATTTTTCTGGTTTGGGTTTCTTTTTTTCTTTCTTATTTTTTTCTTCCAGCAGGCTGGGTGGAAAGGGAGACAGTGACTAAAGAGCTCAGACTTTGGATGTAGCACCTTTCAATACTTGTCGGTGCCTGCTTTAACTCCCTAGTCAACCATTCCCTTGACTAAGTGACAGAAAAGGTCTATTTCCCAGTTCCAGAACTAGATGATGATGATGGTAATTTCATTATATTTTCTCCATTAGTTTCCACTTATCCTTTTAATTAAAATGTAAAGGAATGACAGATCCCCCATGCTCACTCTTAAGTCTTTACTGAAAGTTCAACATCCCAAGTGGGACTTGAACTCACATTATCACAGAGCAAAAGTTCAGAGCACTAAAACGGGAAACATTAATGTGTCAAGCAAGTAAGCTAGCACTTACCAGGATCAATTTTCCACTTAGGCAGCCTTTGCCCAATTGTGCTAACTCCCACTGAATCTATACCCACTAATGGATCAAAGCTGAGAGGCTAGGAATTCTAAAATCATCAATTCCCAAAGCTCATTAATATAATATTACAATTGCACCAACTAGCATTGCTATGAGAGGGAGGTCTTTACACATTTGTTTTAATAAAGTTGGGTTGGGGTTTTCTTCTTTTTGTGGGGGGAGAATTTTTGACCCAATATGAAAGTTTACCATCGTAATACTTTAACCTGACTTGCAGATTGGCTGATTATATTTATTCAATACATTTGCATGGGTGTTGAATGAAATACTAAGCTACTGTAGCATAATAAAAATGAGGACAAGAAAGTGTGTTATTAAGTTAAAAGACTTTTTCTCATTGTCATGTTCTATTTGACTACCACTATAACTCCTGGGTGGAGGAGACCACCACAACTCGGTCATTAATTTGTCTTTCTACCTCCACACAGATAAGCAAAATCTTCAGAACATGTGAACACACAACTTTATAGCTTCAGCTTCTTCTTTTAAAACTGATACTAACGTTAGAAATATAGAAAAAGCTTTCAGGGAATGGCATGAGGACAATGAAAAAATAACATTTATTTTTTCTAGGTATTTAAAAAAAACCCTAGTTTTGAAGATCATTCTCCATTTTTCTTCTCTTTCTTGCTTTTCATTTCTCGGTTTTAAAGGCCTAACATATATTCTGTCAGTTAAAACACTGTAATATCTTCAGCTTCCTGAATTGATGCAATTAAGTTGGAACAAAATCAACAATTCAGTACAGGTGCTACAACATCACCAGCAGATTTCTAGATAAGGACTGTAAATCTTGTTGCTGCAACTGTCTTCTCGAGGTATCTACCACTGACTGAACTGATAGAGTCCCACGGTGCTGCAGTGTTGAGGCCAGTATGTTACAAGGGTGGTTTTCAGGTTTTGGTATTATCTGACAGCTGAACTGACCATACAACATGACTTAGAAATGATGGTGTGAAACTCTATAACCTATGCTGTACAGCGAATAAAGTTAATTTTGCTGTTGATAAGGTGGTCTTTAAAGGTTTGGTAAAAAAACCCAAACCAACCACCACCACTTATATTTTTTGAAAGATTGTCTTAGTCTTGAGACACAAGTCCCTGTTGGGTTTAAAACCAGTGATTCCAGGCAGAAATCTACACATGAAAACACATCTAGTTTTGCAGTAGCTTCACACTTCTAGCTTGTGAAATGCACAAACCCTCAAATTACAGAATAACTAACTTTCAGAAACTGGGTACTGATGTAACTTCTGCAGCAAAGCTTCTATTTGTATATTAAAATAGCAAATACATGTTGTTACACATAACAAAATGCATTGCCTTGCCATGGAAAATAGGAAAGGCTTAAACCCCCAACTTTTATGATATTCTCTGTGCAGAACTACATTGCTTAAAGTATCTTTGGAAATAACATGGATTATACAGCAAACGTCAGGAAACCACACTGTTGTTACTCAGTCCTGCATGGATGTATAGGGGAGACAGTATGATTTAATTATTCACACAATAGTTTAAAATCCCCTGAAAGGTGTGAAGTTGATGTGCTGTGAACAACTGACAAAATAATAGCAGCAAGGATTTGATCTGCATGCATTACAATTGAAGATCTCTATATATAATAATTCATAACATTCAGAGGTTAACTAAAGAGAAACTAACATCTTTCTGTTGTCAAGGTTGAGTTGGTTTCTCATTACAAGCCATATTCTAACAATCCTGCAAATATAATCAGTTGTAGGGGAAGCTGGTAGCAATTGGTACATTTCGGTTGCCTACCGAATTTCATTTCAGTATGAGGTATTCCCATGACTTTTTATTTTTTCCTCTGAGAAACGGTAAGATCATTGTCAATTAATGTCACATAGATATTTTTTACATCACAGGGGATCCCTGCCTCATTTAGTGAACTGAGACACTGAATTAAATTTACAAGGGCAATCATTAACAGTTCCACTGTTTTCAGCCTTATAACATTTTTGCAAGCTTGTTTATTTTTGCTTAAGTAATGTTTAATTGTGCACCATTGTAACACCTATTGCCTGTTTATGTAAAAATGGCAGAGATTTTTTTTTTTTCCTTTAAACCCAAAAGGCTGCTGCTTTCATGACATTCTCAATTTTTCTGATACTACTTATTGTTCTCTTCTTACCTTTTGGAATTTTTTCAAAACTGTAATAAAAAATGTCAAGGGATATTTAAATCACAGAGTCCATGAAGTTCTTTCTGAAAAGTCAAACTGAGAGAGCCTAGTTGTGGCTGTGCCTATATGTGGCATTAGTTTCTCTGCAGCAGATGTTGAATTGAAAACTAATATCAGAATTCTATCTAAATTATCTCTGTGTACCATTAATTTGATGTTCACTGGTCAATGAGGGAAATTACAGACAAAACACACTCAAAATGAACCAAGTCTATCTCGTGTTCTCACTGATGGCAGTCAGGGTTCTGCTCTTCACATGCCAAGCAGAAGCTTATAATGTCATCCTCAAGAATATGCTCAATATAGGGATGGTCTGAATGAATACTCCCATCTAAATGGTTAATTTGAAGGAAGAAGGGCTCTGAAATACACGCAAGCCCAAATGACTTCCCTTGGCATGCCATGCAAAGAAAGTTGCAGATCAGCTCAAGTCACTGGCTAGAGTATAAAATGCTGCAGAACAGGCATCGTACATGGGTCATCATATGCATCAAATAATCAATAAATCCTCTTAATATGCACAGCAGCATTTGGGATGATTGTTTTGAACTGTGCAACTTTTTTGCATTTTGTTAAGGAACTCCCACACAACTAAAAGTTTGGTATTTCTATGAAAGATCATGAGATGCTGGTATATGAAACAAACCAAATTTATTTGTGTATTTTAAATTTTCTTCCAAACCATGGTGGTTTGGGCTTTTTTATTATTTTCCATTTTCTGACAGCATATTAATAAAACTAGCTTGTTCCAGATGAAGAGATCTGTTACCTTCAAGCTAGGCAGATTTTATTTTTGTTTTTGTTTCAAGGAATGCCCTGGAGATAATCAATGTTGAATTCAAGGCAGTACAGGTGTGTGTGTGGAGCGGGGTTGGTGGTGGTACCTAGAGTGAAAAAAACGTCTATAGTTTTTTAGCTGTAAAATGTTCCTGTAGCATAGAGAACAAAGCTTAACAGTGTAAATGTAAGAAGACATGGAGACTGACATAAAAGGAATCTTGGATTCATGGGTGCTACGTTACCTAGCTTTATCATTAGTAATTGTATATTTACATGCAACTTGACTGACATCCCAAAGCACTTTTCTGTATGCAAGTAGATGGTATAACAGTCTATACCTGAAAAGACAAATCTCTTTTGTCAGAAATCGTTGTCTTAAGGTTTGATTAAGTCATTTCAGATGGAGCTTCTGAATGTCAGTAATCCCTTCACCACACATAGCTACTGAATATAAGACAATTGTAATGAAGTATATTCAAGCAGTCTCAGGATTAAATGTGTCCAATCCTTAAAAAAAACCCAGAACTTTGTATCAAGAATATTCCATTTATAGTCACTGTAGGAACCTAAAAAAATAATGATAAAGAAATCATCCTTATCTTAGTATTTGACAACTGAGCCTGAGAAAGTTAATATCAAGGCAGTAGGCCACAGACTAAAATAAAAATGTCTGTCACTAGTAAATATTTTATCCTAACTACACATTCTGCTAGTGGCTCATGTACTACTCACGTACTGTGATGATAAGTCCAGAGCTGTGACCGTCAGCAAAGTCAGACAAATGTCAAATTAAGCTCAGCAATAATCACATACTGTACTGTGATAGGAAAGCTGTTTGGCTTAAAATTAAGCACTCAGGTCTGTAGACAGCTGAACCTATGTGTGAGAATCAGGCAGCTTTTTTTTCCCCTTGAAAATCACGTTAAAAACACATCCTAAAACTCATCCCAGACATGTTTTATTCCTTTGCCAGCCCCTCTAAATATGTACTGCTTAAACAAACTATGAAAAACTGTTACAACTTGGGGGAATATTGAAAATATTTACTGTTTAGTTGCCAGCTGGGATTAAATGACAACAGAAGCATTAAGACCCGAATCTTGCCCAGCCATGGGTCCAAATATGAGACAGCTCAGCTAGAAATGTGGCTGTCTCAGGCGGTATATAATGAGGGAAACAAGCAATGCCATGGTTTGTGGAGCCTGTGGTGCCTAGGAGAAGTTTCATCTCATCTACCCACAGAGGTTTTCAGTGTAGGTGCTGAAGTCCGAATGAACTGTCCTCAGCCCTCTGTACAGGGAAGGAAAATCACTGCAGGGTGCCATTGATCTGACCTGTTTTAGATGTCCAGAGAGAGATGAACCATGACCCAAAATTGTCCATTTCTCTTCAAGGACTATAAAAAGACCCCTGGGTGGCTAGCTCGGATGTCAAATTCTCCGCTGTAAATGCCTGATTTAGGTGAGATGACTCTTACCCTAGTCTTTTATTCATAACATTTAAACATTTCATAACAAGTAGATTTCATAACACATGGAACTAGTTTTTATTGCATTATTATAAACTAACTAAATAAAAAATGCTTAGCAAAAATCTGAATTACAATAGATTTCATGGTTTTTTTCTTTCTGTAAAGAAAGCTTTCCATAAGTATGTAAGCAAACTATGAAAAATTATTAGTTTGGGGGAATATTAAAAAATATGTACTGTTCAGGTGGCAGATATTCCACATTTCCAACACCATTGAAAAAGAAAGCCCAATAGGGATCAGTCTAACTCTATTGATATCACAGTACTTTAGCAATCTCCCCGGCATTCTCCCTTTTCATTTATGTAACGCTTGCCTCTGCTATCTTTCTACAATTTTGTCACTACATCTCTTTGCTCTTGTTGTTTTAAATACTCTTTGCATCACACTCTTCTTTTCCATCCATTTGCAAACCACATCTGAGAACATTTCTTCACTGGTTATCTCTTGCCCTTTTGCTCTCTTTTCAGTCGCTATTATTTTGATCTCTAAGGTGTATATTGTAACTTCAAAAAGACTTTCAGGACATAGTTTGTCAGAGAAATATTCTACAACATGAAGCAAAATGACAGTACTGTGTAGTACTACTTTTAATAATTAATTTGTATGTAGGTCTGGGCTTTCTGGATTTTTCCAAGACTGACAGAACTATATCTGGTTCAGGTTGTTCACTGATTATTTTTTCTCATAGCAATAGAAAAAGTATCCACAGGAGACAGACAATCTCAGGTTTTTAGTGATGTTTTATGATTTAACATTTAATACCTCTCAAGAGACAAAAGGTTTCATTTTTACTTAAGCAAAGGTAAGCAGTTTCTCTCGAAGGTATTGGATATGAGGATGATAAGGTCAGCCAAAATGCTTAGCTGCTGAACAGATTCAGTCATGTGCCTTGGTCAGATAGCTGGTGTGATAAACTAATGCTCAAAGGGAAGGAGGGCATGTGGCAACATAAAAGCTCAGCTGGATTTCTGAGATGCAGTGCTTTATGACCAAACTCAGAAATTAACACAAATCTACAGAAAACCTAAACTAGGCACCGTCACCTGCCTGTGTCTCTGTCTTGTTTATCTGTAGATTTAAATTACATGTAGTAGCCTTAGGCCGACTTAGGCTGACATTTACACACTATGTGAATGAATTCCCTGGAAGGGTTCCAAGAGTGTATAGACCATGCCTGGTAGATAGAACTCCAGATGTAAAGCTGACCCAAGGCACTCAGCCCACACAGTACATCATAGTAAGGGGTGGATAAAATAACTGAGAAACGGGGTATCTGAGTATAGACAGCACTTTGAGAATCTTGCTGCATGGCTGCCAGAGGCAAACTGAGTCACCCAGCAGTATGTCAAACACACATTGCTGTTTCACATGTCTTTGAAGGACTTCGGAGAAGTCTGAGGAGCCAGTGGAGCACTAAAAGGCACCGTCAAGGGAGAAACCACAGCTGTGTGCCATAAGTAGGTTAGCTTGGCATATAGCAGGATACCAGGAAACATGCTCTCAAAAGGACACAGGAGACAATGCATGGAAGGTACAATGTCTTTTCTGTCCATAGATGTCATATATCAGGAGGAGATAGATAGAGTACTACAGTCCAAGTGCAGCTAAAATGACATTATCTTACACATCACCTCTGTGTTAGATTATTGCTTTCTGTCACTATCTAAAGCATATAACTGATCTAAGTTTAAAGTGATTGGCAGTGCTTTGCCATCCCCTCCCTCAGCAAATGCATTACATTGCTTTCATGCAGTTTAAAAGCTGTCAGCATCAGAAAGGACAGGCTGTGTCCTTGATCACACAAAAAAAAAATATATATATGCAAAACAGTGATGGGAAATAAAGGGGAACAAAAAAGAATCTCTTTTGTTGTTTTTTTCCCTTAAAAGTTCCTGGGGAAAATGTATTTAACATTGGTGTTCCAACGTTCTTTACATTTGTTCTTAATCTATTTCTAGCAAATAAATGAAAGCAAATAAATGAAGGGAAGGAGGAAGAAGAGTGAAATCTGGTAATGACAAGAAAGCAAGGTATGATAACGAACACAGAAGTACTAGACATGGGCAGCAGAAGTTACACTACCTTAGTGCAGGTTTCCATGGTATCTCCCCCTTGTAGATTCTTTACTATTTGGTAATTAGGTTTATTCAACTTTGAATAGCAGCATTAGACATGGTGTCACTCCGCCACTTCATAGCTTCATGAATTTTAAAGAAAATTTCTGTTTTTCAGATGTCTTCATAGTTTTTGAACTCACTTTGAAATCAGCAAGATGGCTCATAACAGTTTAAAGAATTGATGGAGGGTTATGCAAACATGCAGAAACACGGACAAGCACACATAGGCATATACATGTCTCATTAGGATTCATGAACTTATGGAACCAAGCTAAAAATGCATGATGTAGAACATGTTAAAATGTAGAAGTAAACTGCTGATGTGAATGTGTTCTCATGAACAGTTTATTAACAATTTACAATCAGAAATGTGTATGAAAATGCATGGAAATAACAGTACAGTGAAAGCCGTGGGGTTTTTTTTTGGTTTGTTTTGGTTTGGTATTTTGTTTTTGTTTTTGTTTTCCTCCCCCAAAATGAAGGTTTAATGTTGAATACATGATTATAGAATGTTTCAAAGAAAAGATCTGAAATGGAAGGTTTGCCCTTATCTGTTGAGGAATAAAAGACACATAAAAGAACTGCAACTCCAGACAATCAATTGGATTGAGCTCATAGATAGTGTTTTAAGGCCTAATAGCAGGGGACTGCAAGAGACCAACATGACAGGAAAGGCAGGAGAATGAAATACTATATGATCAGATAAAGGAGACAGGTAAGATTGTGATTATGGGTGATTTTAGCCTCCCTAATAATTACAAAGAAACCTTTGAGATATTGGCTGATGGCATGTGGAATGACTGACATAACAAATGATTCTTTCCTGAAGCAATATATCAAGGACTCTGCTAACAATATTTTTTTTCTAGATTTGATGTTATTCTGTGTCCAAGATATTAATAAGCATATACAAAATTGCTCATCCATTTAACCTAGTGCAGAAAATAGAAAATGCTGGATATTTCCTAAAAAAATGTTAACAGACATTCAGCAGTTTCTAAATGATAAAATAAGATTTTAGGAAAGAAATGGGAGGGTTTGTCAGCATGATTAGCTCCTGGAACGCAAAGACCTACCAATACTTCTTTGTGTGCTTTTAGTCACAGACTAAGAGCCTTTACATAGCCTAGGTTCCAGCGTGCCTTTCACCTCGTATTGCATTTCTCAGTCTCTGGAGCCTTTGATGTCCTGCACCTTGAATGTTAAAATAAAACCTGCTCATTTGAACTTACTCTAGAAATGAATCTGGGTCAGTACAGGGAAGCAGGGAGTCTAGGATCACAGACTTGTTGGAAAGCCTCAGGAAATCCATGGTCTAATCCCCTACTAAAGAGTCATGTAGAGCAGGATACCCAAGGCTGTGTCTGTCTCTTGAATGTCTCAAAGTATAGAGAATCCACAACCTTTCTGTTTCCGTGGTTGACCTCCATTGTAGTAAAAAAGTCCAGAACTGGACGTAGCCCTCCAGATGTCTGTCACTAGGAGTGTGCAGAGGGGAAGGGATCTCCCACAGCTTGCTGCAATGCTTCTTCTAGTACATCCCAGGTGGCTCTTGGCTTGCTTTCTCACAAGGACTCATTGATGGCTCATGCTTAACCTTGTATCTGTCAGTGCCACCAGGTCCACTTCTGCAAAGCTGATCTCCAGCCACTTGGCTACCAGCCTGTCCTGGTGCCTTGTGTTATTCCTCCTCAGGGGTGGGACTTGGCATGTCCTTTTGGTGACCTTCATGAGATTCTTTTTTGCCCACTTCTTCAGCCTCTCAAGGTCCCTCTGAATGGTGCCACTCCCAGCAGATGTATAACTTCTCCTCCCAGCTTTGGCTTACCTACACACATGCTGAGGGTGCAGCCTGTCCCACAACCCACATAATTAATGAAAACATTAAATAGTATTGAACCCGGTATTCACCTCTGGGGTTTGCTGCTGGTGGCTGGGCTCCAGTGGACTTTGCTCCACTAATCACTTCCCTCAGAGCCTTGCAATTCATCCAGTTTTCAGTGACGGTCCATTTTTCTAGGCTGTACATCCTCAGTTTGTCCATGAAGATGTTGTGGGAGACAGGGCAGAAGACCTTGCTAAAGTGAAGGTAAAGAATATCTACTGCTTTCCGCTCACCCCCTGAGCCAGCCATCCCACTGGAGGAGGCTAGCAGCTTGGCCAGGCAGGATTTCCCCTTCATGCACTGTTCTATTAAGGTTTTTTTTGCACCTCAGCCCCTCACAAAAGGAAAGCATCTATAATTTAAGTAAACCTTAAAGATTAAGAACAACAAAAGAAAATGAGAGTACTAAGGGAAAAAAATAAAGAGCCAGATTCAACCTGAAATGAAAAATGAACAAGAAAGTTCCAGAAAATGCCAATGCAGTGGGGAAACCTTGAAAACTTTGTACAGGAAATGAGCCAAAAACCCCTGTAAGGTGTTCATAACGGGCTGTGTACATGCACAACCTACAGCACAACAGCCCACAGCAAGTCATTTATTTGTGCCACAAAGAACCCATTCTCATCTATTAACTTTTTTCTTTTTTTTTTAGCAATGAGAACTTATGTCTGCTTTTTTATCCCATGCACACAAACAAGTTTAAATGATTTATCTCTGCCTTAATGTTAATTTGATTATTTCTTAGTTATTACTAAGTATAATCTCTATGTTCTGTGAACATTCACATCAAACTTTAATGAGCTGATAATGTTGTTGTAGAGCATTTGTCTAGTGCACTTGGTGCTTATTCCCTGCTGAAAGGATCTGGCATCCTTTCATAGCATAGAAATGTGTCTCTTCCCAAATACATAACACCTCATGGGGTATGAACAGGTAATCAGAAAGGGTGACATCTGGAATGGGAGGGTTTGTTTCAATTCTGAGACTGCACAGTGCCTGCAATGTACTTATTTTCTCCTACATTTTCACGGACTGGGATGCAGCACACCTTGCTTACACCTAAAATAATATGTTAACATCTAAGAGTACCAACAGTGAGCAAACAATGCAGTTCACTCACTTTCTAGGACTACCTAATTGCAAAGGTGCCTAAATTTGATGCACAAATCCTCTTTCAACATTCTAATCCATTCAAGATAATTGAGAAGTTATCTCGAGTGCTCCAAAATGCCTACTTTATGCTTACAAGGCTGTTGTAACTCCATATTGGGTGGGCTTTCTATCTCCCAGGCACCTGTGGAAATGTAAAATGCTATTATGTGATGCCTGTTTTATCATATAACAGCTGAGTGAGTCAGGTGCTCAGCCCAGAAGTGGCAGGATTGTATTCTAGACATTACCTCACATGATCCGACTACTTCACACCCCACATGTATCACAGAAAACTGCCCTAGGCATCAGCTTCAAGGGTGCTTCCAAGACATTGCTCAGCCGTCCAGTGTAAATGGTGCAGGCGTTCCAGCCTTTCTTCACCCCAGTTGTCCTGCGCTATGTGATACTTTAGAAAAAAAAAAACCTGTGAAAATTGTTACTGCATTTTGGAACTTTATTACATTTTAGCCTCTTACAGCCATTTGAAGCCAAAACGTGGTATAAAGCACGCATGCACTCCTGTTGTGCTACAGTACAAAATATCCCCCCTCTTTCATGCACTCACAGCTTTGAGGAACCACAGTTTAGTAACCCTGTGAGCCTCTCCGAAGGATGCAGTTGATACCTTTAGCATATGGGGCGTGACATTTTAATTTTTAAGAAACTGTGAGTGTAGATTCACTTCATAGCATCTTGCTTAACACAAAGCAAATTGAAGATGGGATGGAACAGTGAATGCTTGAATATAAGGGTTTTTGTAAAAAGGGCTATGTCAAATTCGGAGAACAGTTACTGTATGGGTGATTCCCTAAGGGTTTTATTGCCTCTTCTGACTATTTTAATATGTGTGAATCATAAATATATAAAGATCCGAACACCACTGATCCCCAAAGACACAACTTGAAAGAAAGTTTGAAATATTGGTTTTATATATATGTATGCATGTTGTTGTATGAGATATCTACATATCATCATACATATGATGATCTACATATGTATGATGTTGTATGATATCTGTTGTTGTATGAGATATCTACAGAGTATTAAGAATCATTATGTTTGATTCTTCCTTTTCCTGACTGCATCTTTGCATCATTACAAAATTATATGAGGTGGTTGTAACATCCTATGTTAATAATTAAAAAAAGAATGCACGGGGCAAAGTACATTATCCTCCTGTCTTGTGCAACATGGCATACTGCTTAGTGCTTGCATTCCTTTATTGCTTATGCACGTTGGAAACACTTGTTTCCAGAAGACAGACTAGAAATTGGAAGAGGTCAGTTCTTCCCTTACTGTTGAGGTGGAGTTTTCCCACCTCACTAATACAATATTTTACAATGTTTACACTGTATGTACTGTATGAGATTAATGTAAGGAATAGTCCTCTTTATATAAGTACTTGTATTTCTGTTCAGTAATAACATATATAAATATGTTCATATCTATTTATAAGTCTTTATACCTACCTGTATATCCATATACTTTGGTTCTCCTGTTAGGGCATAGTAACTTTCATACACTGCTTTTTCTGTCTTGCTCATTTTCTTATCTTACACATGCATAAATGGGGGAAAAAATAGGGGCAAGACAGAAAAAGGAATATGTAAGAACTGTCGTTCACAAGTGAAGCTGTAAAATGATAAAGAGTGAAAAAACTGGATGATAAATAATGAAGTCCATAGGGAGAGCGGCAGTATAACAATAACGTCAGTCAAGAGTTGCAGTTAAGTAGTTTGAACCTGCAACAATCATGCTTTAATAATTTTAACTGACACACACCAAAACCAATTAAAATATATTCTGCATAAAGAAAAACTGTGTTTATATGAAGATGAATATGCTTATAAAATTAATGAATACTGAAAAAATGTATAAACTCATGCAAAACATCCAGCAACCTCATTTTTTACTGTTTCCTTCCTTTGGTTCTCCCCATTTTTTTGTTTCTGTGTATCATTGACTTGTTCTCGGTTTTTCAACTTAAAATAGTTATTCATTGATCTTGAAAACAGTTACGTATGTGCTGAATCTCAGCAGGGCTACTAAGGGCACAGAAGGTTAAACGTGTTCAAGTGTTTGTAGTACTCAGTCCTGAGTGAATGATACTTCCCTGAAAAAGGAGTTATCTATGATGATTCACTGGTACACATTTTTTCCATGTAGTACATTCAATGGTACTTTGACCGACAAAATTTTAAGTAATCTTTGTGACAAATCCTGTGATAATCCTTGTGACAGGGCTCCTATTATATCTGTTGACAGAGAGGATGCTACTGACTCATCAATGGAAATATTTTATCTTATTCCAGGTAAATGTGAATAAAAAACCCCTCACATTTTAAGTCCAGGCTTCTAAAACCTCAGGTTACTTTACGTCACTAAGGAAGCATCACTTGTTGTAACAATATAAGAACACAGTATCTGTTTTTCCCGTTATAGTATACATCATCCTCAATAGATCATTTTCAGTATGACATCCTCATTCATTCACTTCTTTCTTTATTCTCCTTAATTATTCATTTTTTTAAAATTATGTTCATCACAATCTCTCTAGGTGCACATGTAAATTATTAAGAGGAATGAGTAATGGTTGACTGATGTAAAACTAAATTGAGAGAGACTCAGCTGCACAGTACAATATAGCACTTTCCCAATGCCCTGCTTCTCCCCTAAGGCAAAAGCCTCAGTCAAGGGGTTTTCAATGTGCCTGGAGGGTCAACAGGTTTAGTCTATACTGACCTTTAAAAAAAAAATAATATATATTTCAGGAAAATTGTTCTCAGCCATTGTAAGTTTAGAATTAATATACAAAATTACAAAATCTGAAAATAATTTCACCTGTCTTTGTGTTCCAGCAAGTAGAGGTGCCTGCAGAGTGTCTGGGCAGGTGCCACGTTATAGTCGGTGGAGATCTAGTCAGTTGATTACAGAGAGCAGTTTCTCTCTTCATTAACTAAACACCCAATTCTCAATTCCGTTGCTTGAAGATACACTCAGCTCTTCAAGGCATTTAGAAAGGTGACAGACATAATGCAGTACTCAGAAGACAGTCTGTCTTTCTGGACTTGCAGCTGGAGGTCAGATGGGACACCCCAAGACATCTGAAACAGTATTGTTGTCTCTGATGAGGCAACCAAATCAAGTCCCTGCTAGTAGGTCATCTCTGGATGGTCCCTCTCTGAACACCATTTACTGTATTATCTCACCACTGACTAAAATGTGGAACTAGGAATTAGGGGCTAAGGAATCGATTTGAGCTTAAGCAAGATGACTTCCACCCCAATATCTAAAATGCTGTTAAATTTGGTCTTGACCTGAAAGGACTGGAAGCAATAGTGGTCGTGCTGTTCTCAATATGGAAAGAGATTTTGTCTGTCATGGTTCAGCCTGAGATGGTGAAGTATGTACAGCTCCTTGAAAAAGACATTGGATCAAACTGGCAATGAAAATGTACCTTTCATGTTCTATAGCCTGTTAAACCCAAATAAATGTTTGAGGGTTAGATTTTAAAATTCTGGGGTTTGTACCTGAAAACCTATTTCATCTTTAAAAGGTAGATGTAATATTGTTCCTATGATGAATTACTCACAGCAAGTGAATGATGTTCTGCGTCTCCTACAGTTGTTGAGTGTTCAGCGGCAACCTTTAGTCATTAGTATCTTTTAAAATTAAATTCAAACAACATATATATATATTATTTTTTATTAATTTATGGTAGAGTCCTTGGTCAAAAATCTGAATACTGCCTTTTCCAAGCAAGAGCTCCAAATGATAAACCTAGTAAGGAGTAATGCTGATGATCCTCACTTCAGCATTTCTGAATAGTTTCTCTTCTTGGTGACTTCCTTATTCTAGTGAGGCCACCAGATGGTCTCCCCAGAGTTCATCAGATGCACAAATCTGCTGATTTTCTTCACTTACCACCAAAATATTTAGTTGTTACTATACGGAAAAACTAACAGGAAGATTATTTTCAATCCAATGTCTTATCACGTCTAAGAGTAGATCATCTTCTGTACAGCCACAGGCTGATGAATGGTTTCAAGACAGGAAAAACATACATTCTGACTTTCTGTCTTTTCAGAAACCTAAGAAAGTAGCAGTGCTGCTACTGTCTACAGTATCCTTACCTTTCTTTCACTGCCTGAAGAGATTTATAAAAGGAGACGTTATTGCCTGGTTGTTCTCAAAACACATCAGCAGTGGAAATAGTTTCACACTCTGTGTTTTGATTTTGTTAATGAACATCTTCACAAAAACTAATTTCTATAAATTCACAGAGGCAGTGCTCTGTATTTGTAGATGCATGTAGAAGGGAACTCCATTAATCATTTTATCTCTTCATGACCACATGGTAGAGTCATACTGACCTGTTATATTCTGATATCTTTCCATCCCTCTTTTGAAAAACCAAGTGATAGGAATTCCACCACCATGCTTGGATATTTCAGTACTTAATTATTCTTAAAAATATTCCTTCCTACCGTCTAACCTAGACATCCTCTGCTGCTGTATAACCCCATTGCAACTTTTCTCTCCCCAGTAGGTATGTGGATGATTCTATTATCTCTTTCTCTGTGGAGCCTTTAAAATATTTGAAGATTGTTAGGATGTCTCCATGCAGGTTTTCCTTGCATAGACTCAACCATGCTGATTTTTGGAGGCTTTCCTTATAAGTCAAGGGTTTTATTCCTTTATTTGTTTGTCTCTTCTGGATCCTACCTAAATGTTTTAGAATTTTCTTGGAACACAGCACTCACAACTGCATATACCAGACTAGAGCAACTTTTAAGGCAGTTGACTGGAACTGAAGGTTGTTTCATGTCATTTAATTTTAACACTCCTGTTTATGCATTTGGTCTGAAGGTACTTTTATATATGTGTGTGTATGACAGCATATCATTGTACTTAACAATCTTTCTTTATCTCCACTTTCTTTATTTGGTGAGCTGATGTCTACCCAAAGTTTTTTCACTTTGTATTTAGGCATGTGGTATCTAAATTAAAACACACTGGTGAGATATAGGTAGTTGAAACTCAATACCCTGGAAGAAGATGACAAACCAAAACAAAGTGATTTTCCATGCTAACATGTCTTCTGAAAGATAAAAGAAGGCAAATACTGTGACCAAACTACATATGAATAATGCATAAGTCTTTAATACTCTCAAAAGATTTTCCTTTTCCAAAACCAGAGGAATTTTCATACCTATTTTATTTCTTATTTAGCTGATCGATCTCACTGACATTCTAAAAGTATTCTATTCTTCCAAGATTTCCCTTGATTTTTGTAAATATCCAACATATATTCCTAGTTAGAATGTATACGGTCAGTGTGATAACCAGGACATTATGGCTCCTCTCAGTGAATATTTGTTTTCTTCTTTCCTTGCTTTTTAATGCTCTCCAAGCTAAAACAAGATGTATAAAAAGGTAGGATTTCACAGAATTGTACAACAGTAAAAAATATCTTAGGTTCTTTCAGACAAGCTCATCAGTCCCCTTCTTAAACTATTAAAAATCCATATTAAAGCAGCACTCTCTTCTTCATTTTCCTGGAAGAAGAACTTTTAAAAAACTGTTGGCAACTCTTTCAACAATATCAAAATAAAATTATTAAACCTTTAACTGCTTCAGTCCTGAGTCTCAGTTTTCTCACCTTCATGTTTGCATATTGAAAAGGGAGATCATAATTTGATTTTTTTTTTAATAATTGAAAAATTCTCTGAGTTTTAGAGGGCAATGTCAGTCTTCAAATTTTAAATGGCTTAAATGTCAGAACATGATAATGATAATACTTGAAATTTTTATTAGATCTAATTAATATTGCAATGAATGTGTTGAGCTCCCAGTATTGCTTACTGAAAAACAGGGATTATAGTCTGGGACTTCACGTCTCTAGTCCACAGGCTTCAATTTTTCAGTAGTTTGCTTAAGAGTGAATTTGTGTTTCGTGCCTCTTTAGCAATTCCCCTTTTTTTCTTCAACTTCTTTTTTTTCCACCCATTGGAAAAAACAGCATTTTCAACTCCAGCTATATTTTTTAATTATTCTCACAATACCTGATCTTCTTTCTGAGAAGCTGAGGACTAGAGAGTTAAATTTGTCAACATTCTTCCCTATCATTAAATTAATAGATTCTTGAACCTTAGGGTTGCTGAGAACTTATATCCAATATTTCTATGTCAATGGATAAACATAAGAAAATGCCATTTCTTTTTCATTTTTTCTTATTTAACAGTGGGCATTGACAATACTGAAGAAGCAGTAGATAAAGATGGGCCATTAATGCTTATGTACTCTTCAGATACCACCAATGGTCGAGCAAATATCAATATAGATAAATAAAAATTATTTGAAGGGCCTCTGGGTAACCTTTGCATGCAGGTGAATGATACATAGTATTGTGGCCTCCTGTATGAAATGTTTTATGGCTGAAATAGTTACAGCATAGGTTTCTTCCTGGCAAATATTTTTTCATGATCTCGACTACCATTAATTTAACCTTAAAACCAACACACACTATTGACTAAACAAAAATACTGCGAGGAATTTCAGAGCTAGAAAATATGACTTTTCGAACAGCATAGTAAAAACTGCCTTGATTAAGGGTGAAATTTGCCCCCTGCAGATCTGAAGGCATGTGCACCACTTGAGTCCCATTTAATTCCTCCAAATGGAAGTCAAGTGGTGAACTCCATTCCAAATACAGATTTTAAATGTTCTTCATTACACAAAACCTCTAGTTCCTAAACTTTGATTTTAAAAAGTATTAGCAGTGTTCAGGGAGGTATGTTTTTCATTGTGTCTAAATATTATTTTCAAGCCTTTATCTCCAATGGATTTTGTTAATAAAGAAAATAAGACAGCCCCAGGAAATGGTGATGTGACTGTAATAGACTTGGTTCAGTAAAGCTTCTGCTGTTAATTAAGAAACTTTCATCTTTGAAGTGCAGTATAAAAAAATTCTTATTAACAAAGGTATGTTAGGTCAGTAATAAAGTAGATTTCCCTTTGAAAATTATATCTAATCAATCCAGAGAGAATTAAGACAATTATATTTTATCAGAAACATGTAGAGGCAGGGATCAACAAGGGGGATGGAGTGTGACTTTGGTATTAATTACAAAACTGTTTTAGGAAATAATCAATCCTTTGTTAATCAGGGCAGGTATATGAAAGGACAAAGAAATCATTTATCAAGCCACAAGGGTGAAATCGTAGAGAAGGGATTATAAGGATAAGTCTCTGAATGGTAAAGCAATAATATGGGCCTTTCTTTGCATTTTAGGTTGTATTTCTAGTTGTATTCTATTCCAAATATTACTAATTAACTTAGAAAGGAAACATTAAATGCTCTAAACCATAAGAGACACATGAATTGCACCATTTCATTTTTCAGTGCTCCAGTTAGACACTCAGAACACATGGTTATTATTTTTTCAGTCTTAATTTGTGAATATATCTAACTTGATTTGAGGGACAGAATACATTTAGTCTCCTCAATTGTTCCTGCAGGAAATCCAGACTGCATTGCTGAAACCAGAGCCACCTGAAAATTTATTGTAAATCTCATCAAAAAACCCAAACCAACCAAATCAGGCACTCAAATAAATCTGAATTGCAGTATTTGTTCACAGTCATTTGAATAATTTATTTTCATTTCAGTGAGTCTTGATGATATCCTCAGTTCATTGACCACAATAGCCAACGGAAAGAAAACAGTGTTAAAAAAAACATAGGTTGGGGGTATTACTAAACAATCTACTTATTCCTTCTTACTTAGGACACTGTCACTTCTGAATTGTCAACTTCCTTAGACCCAACACTTCTTCCCAGCATATGATTCAAGTAAATTGTGAAATAGGAAATAAATTGCATTTTAACTGGATCTTTGGGAATAACTTAAGCAGCAAATTAGGCACCACCCCTATAGTACTGCTACAAGAACATCTGAGACAGGGCGAGTTTGTCCTACTGTCTGTTGTATTACGCCATAATATGTAGCTCCTCATTTTTGATGCTTATTTAAACTTCCTAGGAAAAGATTCTGGAGGTGTCAGAAGCACTGTGGGTTTTTTCATACTTATTTTCAGGTAGTTATCTGACTTTTTCTTTGATGTTTTACAGCTAGTGCTCGGAGGGTGCATCACAATCTCTGCATAAGTGTGACAGGTGAAGTCTAAGTATGAAGTCACCCCTTTTTCTATTTTATGCCAATCTTACAACTTTGTAACTGTCCACATCTCTTGAAATTTGCATGTCATTGCTAGTCTGTACGAGCTGCTGCTTATTTTACTTTCTCTGACTGGCAGCAGCTCGATGACTGATCTTTCCATTACATTACATCCCAGTGATGCCAGGTGTTGTACTGCCCACCTAACACAGACATAGTGAGAGTTTTTGTCTTAAGGAGCTTGCAGTATGCATAAGGCTGTTAGAAGACTTCCAAGAAGGAAGGCAGAAGCTTGTGGAGAGGAAAAAGTTATCTAAAAGTCATAGAAATCTTTAGCCAGCTTCAGTTTCTTTCCAAATCCCTCAAGACTCAATGTCCTGTTGTTGCTTTTTTGTAGTTGCCTATTTTTTTAAATTCAGATTCTAAGCTGCTGGCAGCAGGGTATTGCTGTTTCGCTCAGTCTGTCCATGTCTATACAGCAGGAGTCTTTGCACTGTCCCTCGGAGCAATAACAGCAGCTATGACCCCAGTGCTTCAGTCCCCAGGTGAAGGGTTTTGTGGCGGCTAAAGTGAACCTGCATTTAAATTGTTACACAAAACAGAAACTTTATTTGACAAACCAAGCAAGAAGAAGGGTATTGACAGATGGGAACTGAATGAAATTAAAAATCAGTTGATCAAAGATTGTTTCCTAGGAATCTTCAAATTAAAGAAATGGTCTTCAAAACACGTGTTCTTCCCAGTTCATTTCTTCGACTCTCTTGTTAATATCCATCACGATGCTGGTCTCCTTTGGAAAAACACCTTCAAGGGTATTAGTTTGTCAGAGATCTGTTCTAGTGTGGCTTTTTACTACCTCGTGGAAGAAAGAAGAGGATACAATATTCCTTTTTGTGAAAAAAATATACCATTTCCTTTCTTTTGAGGGCAGATAATTGTTCAACACTGCCCTTCATGTTCACTTTTTTCCAGGTTCTGTTTTCATTAGGTAAATACCTGCCCATTTCAAAACCATTTCTCTTATTTACACTCTTTCTTCTGTCAGAGATATATGTCTGAGCTGTTACTGTCTCACCTGTTGCAAGCATTTGCTGAATTTCTTAAATCGATCGCCAAGTGTCAGTTACACAATGCCAGTGCGAATGGGCACCCAGGCAGTGTTCACAGCCAGGCCAAAATCTTAACAGTGAAACATGGCTTTTCCTTATGCAAATCCTCCCAACGTCATCTCTCACTGTGTTCTGACATATTGTCTGTAGAAAGGAGGGCTGGTTCTGAATGCTAGCAACAATGCCTGACAGCTATACCAGATGTTAACTGAGTACATTTCCATTATTCAAAATTTACCTGCTTTTTCCCCCTTCAAGACCTTCATTCACTAGAATGTCTCTAGGCTATTTTTGTCAAGGTTTGAAAAATGACTTAGTGGGATTTTTTGATGCAAGTTAATACAGTGATAAGCACAGTAAAGTCTCCAGGAATAGCAAACCATTAATTTACTTCAGAAAATAAGACTTCAGTGATGAATAAACCCTATAAAGATGCTATAGTTTTAAGCAGCTTCACTGGCAATGAATATCTGAACTGCCTGAAAGAAAACTAAAACATGCTACTAAACCAGTAATTATTTTATACAGTTGATCAGCAAATACGCTTTAGGCTGGAGGGTGCTTGACGAAGTAGTTTGAGATTACACTTCACTGAAATGGATGATCTTTATTTTAAACACATTATACCCCATAATTATAGGAGCAGATAACTGGAATCAAAGAAGAGTGGAGAAGAAGGTTTTAGGCAAAATAAGTCATTTTGCACTGTCATTGCAATGTAGGCAATATGATGAGTCATGGCCCAGTTTCGTGTGTATTGCTAAAGCAGAGTAAGACCTGTTGATGAAAATGCTCAACAATTAAATAACATGAGTTATTCTGACGTTTGTGGTCTGGACTTCTTCAGCCCACACCAGCTTGCTGCCTCTGTCATACCTGAAGCAAGACAAAGACAGCCTTCCCCCTTGTCTTTAGTGCTGCTTCATTTTGCTCATTATGCTTGAAGTCATTTTCCCAAATCTACCAATCATCAGTTAAATTCTGTCTCAGATCACTTTTTCTTAAAGGACTATTTCAACTGATAAGAGTTAGGTGGTGCCGAGGCAAATAACTAATGTAACATTCTAAATTCACTAGAAGTCCAGAGTATTACCCATGTGAGGCTGTGGGCCAGACACTGATGTTGAGATCCTTAGAAAGCTGTGAAGTATTTTGCATTATTTGAGATTTTAATTACCAAAACCAAGACATGAAGTGCTCTTCAACCAGGAATTGTGAAGAATATTTCTATAGTAATGTGTAAGAGTCAGCAATGTGTGAAGCCAGGATACCAGTGACTTCTAACCAGTGGAAAACTGAATGGTCAAATACCTACTTCTTATCACAGCTATGGGTTATCTGTCAGTATATCCATATGACACTTCTAAGGCAGAAAAATTTAAAACATCCCTTCCTAAAATACAGTGGTTTCTCAGTTTTACTCTCAAGTTGCAGTTGCACTTCTAGTGCTTAACCTCACTTCTGCAATCAAATTCATCCTGGATTTATGGACCCAGTTGTAAGTGCCATGACATTATTTTGGATCCAATCCCAGTTTGTCCCAGTGCTGAAGAAGGAGTTTGACAGCTTTATTTCTACTGCCTCTGTGCAAACTCGCCCAAAGATTGAAATAACAGAGTTATACAGAAAAACTGTAATTATATAATCTTTTGACAGCTGGGGCAATGTTAGGCTTGTGTATTGAGTAGAATTAGGTATTTTATTTTATTATTCTTTGAGTTCTTGTATTTGAATTTCAAAACTGATAGTACATGCAGATCAGAAATGTGGCATTTCTGAGGTATTTATAAAATAAAATGAGAAAATCAGCCTTATTTATCCTGGGTGTTCTTCAAATCACGATATTCTGGAAAAATCAAGATTTTGTGCGTAGTTATCTGAGGCCAAAACATACATTTCCAGGCAAATGGTAAATCCTTATGGATTTACATTTATACAGAACTGGTAATTTCCCTGATGTCAAGAGGAAGAGATTAAGACTGCAAGTACAGGAAGGTGTGCAATAATACTGCTCCTCTGCACGAGGGCTCAGCCTGAACGGTCTCCTGAGGGACTCTCCCACTCCTTGAAATTCAAGAATGATACAGAATCAAAGAACTTTATGGTTCTGGCAGTTAAAAGGACAGTCAATTTCCACATAAATGTTAGTTAATACACTGTTCATACATGCCATGAATGCATTGCACATGCAGCTTCACACACAGAAAGGCAGATTTTTTTTTAGGACTGCTTAAAAAATGGTTTTATTTAGAAAGGCAAGAATCCTCTATGCAGAATGATATATCCTCCCAGCAGCCTGTTTTAAAGGATGAAAAGATTAATTCATACTTCTCTTGAAAACAACAAATGGAAGGTAAATAACAGTGTCAGTGAAGGGGAACCAGTCTGCCCAATGGAGTCATTCCCTTGTGCACTATGAATTTCACTGCTGATCAATAAAATATATCATTTCCTTGGTGTGAAGGTTGTCAGGAGTGAGACAGCTGCAGAAAACCCCTATCCTGCTTTTCTTATCCCTATTTATTTCTTGTGGTAGTTCCAAAGGAGCAACATGCAAGAAGTAAAATTAATTCTGATTTTTTTTTTCCATGTGCAATTATAAAACACTTTAGAAAATAAAACTTAAGTGAAAGCCTACAGATCAAAACTTAGAGTTTTGGTGGTGGATTTAATAACAAAGATTTGGTTGGCAGTTAATTAATTACAGTAACAATTTTCTACTTTGGAAATCACTCACATCTTAAACAGAGGCTCTCAAAGGAACAGGAACACTGAAATGTCTTGGCCGTGATACAAATAAGAAAATGTAGCCAGGCAAACTGTAATACATAACAGATTGTGTGAACCTTGTTTCATGAATGAATCAGAGCCATGACATCCTTTTGGAGATAACCTATTGGCTCTAAGATGGTGAATTTAGTCCTGCTCTTCACAGCTTAATGTCAGCCTTACAAACAAGCTTCAGCAATTAAAAAAAATAACACAGAAACCACTTGTACACATGGAATGTGGTCCAGAGCTCACTGAGTTTAATGGAAAATCTCACTCCTAGTGATGCCAGTGATCTTTAGATGAAAATTTTTTAACTGATCTTCTGAAAATAGTAATGTGGGGCACCATGTTAATAATGTGAAAATAATTCCTCCGTAGTCAGTCTAATCAGGCTATGAGTTCAAAATATTCAGAAAAATCCAAGAAATTGGCAGGGGTTTGTACAAACATTCACAATTTTCTTCTTTCTTATTATCCCCAAAAAAGGACTTTTTTGACACAAGAATCTTCCATAAGTCTTCAGGGAATACTCACAAATACAACTACATCTTTTGTTATTGTCAGAGTTTTCCCAGCAATTTGGCCAAAATTTGGCCCATTTAATCTTGATTGTTGGTTAAGATGGAAGAGAAATAGAGAAACACACTTGCTTTCTGGGTCTTACTTTGCTCGCAGGCTTCTAAAAGCAATTATTGTGACTAAGTGGAATGCTTTTGATATAAAATCATTTAATTTTTAGATTGTGGCATGCAACTGTCACCCAGTCACCCATTCAAATCAGATCGTGGCCATGGCAAGGTCCTTTAGCTTAGATGGCACTTTGGTCTCTCCTGCCTGCTCACACCCAGACCATGAGAACCAGAACTGCAAGCTGCATGTGTGCCACACTGATGAGATGCCTGAGCCATCTCCAGAAACAGGACTGCAGCCATACGCCAGATTTTCTGCTGGCTGACTTTTCACTTCAGGCTCACTTTCAGGTTATTGCATATACTGTGGTTTTGGGACCCACATCAGAAAGTGGTCATTGTGGTGTACCGCATGTCACCGCCACGCTAAGTCAGTTAAAATTTGCTTGTGGCTCTCTGTACCATCCCACATTTCATGAAATTGACATACTTCTCTTTAATGATAGTTCCTGGGTCTCTGAGAAGACTCAGTGAGTGGTAATTTGCCAAAGGAGTGACCTTGTAACATAATGACCTTGAGTACTGCGGAATGATTAAGCAGTTATTCTACATATTTAATTCCTGTATATTCTGCGTACTATACTATTAATAGTGTTCATAGAAATAGAGATACAAAATGATCATAAATGCATTATATTGAGTCCAGATCTCACATCTTTGTAACAGTTAAGGGAGAGTCAATATGGAATTAATTAGAACTCAAAAGCAACCAAAGCTGTTTTAGATTATTTCCAAGTTTGTCCGGCATTGAAATCTCTTTCTACTGAGCTTTTACTTAACATTTACTGTAATGTTAGTTATGTAAATTAACATATTCAGAAAGCAGAGAGACCTCCTCCAAAACAAGAATAGGATTGAGGCTGTTTTCTTCTTTTCAGGTGAGGTCTACAGCTTAAAAACAAGGTACGTCCACCTTTTGTACAAGGCAATTCATACCTTTTCTTGGTGTTGCACTGTAGATTATATTTGAATCTTTAACAGCAGAGGAGAAGGAATCTTAAGTTTGAAGAATTTTGGGGTGCCATTGACAAAGAAAATGAAAGTCAAATTGAAGGAAGTATGTACAGAAGTGGACAAAAAGGATGGCGAAGGAAAATAACCTGATTTTTCATTTGGATAACTGAGAGAGGCTGTCAAATGTTTTCACCTCCAGGGCTTTTTTTGAATTAGCACTAGTTTGACAGTTGCTGCTGTGAGGTGCCTCAGGATTAAAAGTGTGGAGAATAGAGATGTCATTCTGACTCCAAGAGAAGATGACATTCAGTAGATTTGTATTGGATTGCATCTTTATCACAGCAAAAAGCATGTCTCACTTGTTCTAGTGTCTTTCTTGCTTTTCATTTTCCGGACACCAAAAAATGCAGACTGACAGTCTGATTAGCTCTCATAACTTCCATTAATGATTCTTCATTTAACCACATTTTAAGGGACATTTATTCTTTAAAATCAAGGATGTAAAGGACAAGGCAATAATGCTACACCAATTATTGTCTTCTTTCAGGTGTCCCTATGAAATACAGAAATTATAATGCTATTCCACCAAAATGAGAAAATATTTGTCAGAGTCATCAATGAATGCAAATGTTGCCTCCCATGAGAGTTCTAACTGCAATTGAACAATTTGGAAAACAGCACGTGTAATGTTGTTATCCATGTCTGTCTCATTCACATTTCCAAATAAGTCTGAGGATTCCTTAAAAAAGAAAAAAGTGTCCTGATAGGTTTGGGTTTGATTGTTTTTTTTTTTTAGGAGCTACTGCTAAATATTTCACTAAGAAAAAAAAAAAAAGGAATGTCCTCCCCTGGGTTTTGGAAAGATTAATATTGGAAGAAATGGATTAATTTGCAGGGAAAACTCTATACCTCAATTCTTTCTTCTTTTAAATATAGAAATGATGACAACCCCATAAGAATAATGTTTGAAGAGATTTTCAAAAAAGATACTGATTTTGAATATTAGCCCAGGATACATCTAAAAAACCTAAGTCACAGCATAACGTGCTCAGTGTTTCTTAAGTGTAAGATTTTTAATATGTCCAGTATTTTGCAGCTGAAAATAAGATTCTCTTAGGTGTTTATCCCTTTGTGAAATCATGAAATTCCAAATTTTTCTGAGCTTTTTAGGTTTTTTTTTCCCAATTTAAGATTCAGTATTAAAACGTATAAAATATTAGTAAACTAGGAGTCTTTTTAAATTAGGTATTTTAAATAAGTGGCATCCAGATAGTGGGAAATAAAGAGTCTTTAAACATGATGAATATGCGGTTCAGAGGCAGAAGCAGCAACAGAATTTATATCTGCTGCAGTGCTAGTCTTAAAACTTGCTCTTAGTAGTGTCCTTTCTGTAAGTATTATGAAATCAGCACAGAAACCTAAGTGGATTAAATAAAAACAATCAAACAACAAAAACAACAACAAAACACAAAAGCCCCCAAACCAAAACTCACCCAACTTTTATGGGAAATTTGCACTTTAGCCAGGCTCACTCTTTACCTGAGATAATTATTTTCACTCATGATGCCTTTACAAAAAGAAATCTTATTTCCTACTTAGCCTTTACTTAGAATGACAGAATGAGACAAGCAGTTTTGGTCTCCTGTGGTAAAATAATCTGTTCTCTTTCTTAAATCTTTCTATTTCCCCCAAATTTACTTTCTCATTTCTACCAAAAATGTGTTGCTTAATACACTTTAGTTCCACATTTGCCTTTTTCTCAGTGGCCTTAGAGTGACATCTTGTAGACATCCTATGATGAACCAAGGTCTTCCTCCTGTGCCTTTATTGAGCAAAAAGCTTTTAGCTCATTTGAGAAGTTTTGATTAATTATTTCTGACTACTTCACCTCCTAAATTTCTTTTCATTTCTGTTCTTTTCCTCTGTTAATCTAACAATTCTTCCACGATGCTCAGATTTTGTTCCTGCAGTGCTGTCCAGCTTTGAATCATCAGTAAATGTTTTGAACTCACATTTAACCTCTGGTGCCAAGTTCATTAACAAAGCTTTTGTCAGACTCCTACACTGATCAGTTCCTGAGACTCTTCCCCATTTTCTGTACCATAATTTCTTTATCAAGCCCTTTGAATACCTTTCAACATTTTTACTAATCCTAATTTGTTCCAATTTCTACAGTAATTACACATACAACAGTTTATGAGGTGAATTACTGAAGCCTCGATCAAATCTGTTGCACTTCCTTTGTTAAGAAAAGTGTGTATCTTGCAAGGGACAAATCAGACTAGACATTTTGTGTTTTATCACTCTCTATTAATTCTCTTTAGATAAGACCAACGAAGCCAACCAAACTACATAATGTAGCTAAATAAGTCAAATATTGTTATTGTGATGGTATTTCCATAGAAGTTGTAACCCTTAGTTTGCTATTCCCATGCCTTAAATTAGTGAGAGTTATGACTAATGGAAATATTCCTGTCCCCACTCCAGGTGTACTTTACTTTACTCCACTTTACTTGTAAAGTGGACTGTAATCAAAGAGGAATAAAAAAGCAAAGTTATTGTCCATAGGGAAATATTTTTTTTTCTAGATTGTTGTTTTACATGGTCTTTACATGAGTCAGGGCAATCTCAAGCACAAATACAGGCTGAGCAGAGAATGAATTGAGAGCAGCTCTGAGAAGAAGGGCTTGATGGTGTTGCTTGACCAGAAGCTTAACACAGCCCAGTAATGTACATTGCAGCCCAGAAAGCCAACCGTACCCTGGGCTGTATCAAAAGAAGCGTGACTGGGATGTTGAAGGAGGTGATTCTCGCCCTCTACTATATTCTTGTAAGACCCCACCTCGAGTGCTGTGTTCATCTCTGGAGTCCCCAGCATAAGAAGACATGGACCTGTTGGAGCAAGTCCAGACAAGGGCCAGGAAGATGCTCAGAGGGCTGGAGCACCTCTCCTGTGAGGACAGGCTGAGA
>JAVJGJ010000014.1:5210916-5222569 GCA_035590215.1 Microhierax caerulescens | reverse complement strand
GAACTGGATTCCTTGTTGGTATCTTTGTCTTTTTGGGTGAACTTGAACAACTTATGTAGCTTTACTGACTTTTTTTCTTTCTTTTTTTTTTTTTTTTTTTAATATTTTTAAATTATAGTAACTTAATCAAGCCTTGCAAAGTACCAAAGTAAATCAAGTCCTTTAAAAATGCTTTGGGACATGGTTCAGTGGTTATGAACTGGTATTTAGGAAAAGAATTAGAGTGTCTGGGAATTACAAACACAAGTCCCTGCACGTTAACAAGATAAGAGGAAACATGTCATATTATCTTTGGCTGCAACTTCTTACACAAATATGCACCCCAGATTTTCAAAGGTTTTCTGTAGCATTTTCTTTCTGCTCAATTGACACCTGCTGATGAAAGGGATCTCTGAGTGATGTTCTCAGATTTCTTTAGATCAGAACAAAACTGACACTCTGTCTTTCAGACTAGGGCAGACAAAATACTTTTTCTGCAAATCTGAGCCATGCAGAAGGATGAATTTGAGAAAAAGTAATAATGAAAATAGAGGAAAATTAGGAGGGGCTGAGCATGGCCTGTTTGCAGTGCTATGAAGTCACTGAAAGCTTGAAGGTACCTAAAATATTTGATATTCATGCCACTATATCAAAAGGCTTGGACCTCCGTTAGGTATTAAAATTTGTCATTTTAAATTGCCTTTGTGCCACCACTAGCAATATAGATATTGAAATTTCCTTAGAAAGTGCTTATCTCATCAAGAGTAAAATTATAGTATATGAAATACTAATTACAGTATTATGAAGAAAGGTGAACTTTATGGTGACATTTTATCTATTAGTAGAATACTAATGTTCCTCTTTCTTAAAGTAGAAGAAGCCACACATCATGGTTTCTGTTATTTTCTCATCTGAATGTCTTTTTTATGTATGTGTATGAGAAATGATTTTTTAAACTTTTTTTGCGGAATCTATGATTCCACTGAAGCAAATTGAGTTTTGATCACACCTGAATCAGAGTTCATCAGTGTGCCCTGGAAAATTCTTCCTAAAGTCTAGCCAATAGGATAATACAAGAAACTCGTCCTAGATCTATGTAATTTCATGTTACTGAAAAATCAGTTACCATTTCATTTTGAATGACATGGTTTGAAATTCTGTTAAAACACAGTAGGGAATTCTATTTATTATTTGTAGTGTGCTTCACTCCTGTTATCGAACAATGAACTGATTTAGATGCTATACAAACTTATTTCAATCTTTGCTAAGATCACGTACTGTCCTCCTTTGAAACATGATTAACTTTGGTTGACATCTTCATTTAAATATTTGTTTTCTTTTCTATGTGTTCAAGCAAAATCAATTAATAGAAAAGCTACACTATTTATACTTCCAGAACCTCTTCTGGTTTCTTTAGCGCATTTTTTCTTTGCTCTGTGTTTGTTCTTGCAGTGTGCTTGACACTGTCAAAGGCAGTCAGTCTGATCTCATGAAATGGCATACTGGGACTATAAAATATTAAATAAGTTTGCATAAGTTTTGGATATCTAACAAAAACTATTTCATTATGTCTCAGCTGTACACAGTTCAGTTATGATCTTCTTTGGTCAGGCTGAAAATAACATTTTTTAAAAAGTCTCAATAACTACTTTATCTGACAATTACTTTCTTTTTCCTTTCATATAATAGTATCCTCCAATAGGTGACTTCACTCACATATTTTTTCACATATAGTTAGCAGGTTTTTCCTTTCTCTATACAAAGGCAAGCCTCAAATATCCTGTGTTAACCTCCAGCTAGATGCCTAGAAAAAATTTATGAAATCAATCACAGGGTTTTGCCTTTATGGTTGGCAGCAAAAAGTCACAGTCTATTCAGCTACAAAGACATTGGTGTGAGTGTTGATCACTGCGGCTCCGCGTACAAGTTTAACATTCATTTTTGGTAAATATTTGACCACTTACTCTACATACAGTGCAAACAGAAATATGCAGACAGGAAAAAAAAAGACACTATCGATGCACTGGAAAAGCACATTTTTTCACACCCAAAAGCTTTTCTTCTCCTCACAAATTATTCTGACATTTTCCAATAGTTTTCAGTCTCTCTTTTTTGATACACACTACTATCCAATATTTTAGTCTGTGTTCAGTCATTCCTGGAGTTGAGTACACAAATATTTTGGGTACAGATCTCTCACTTGTGAAATTTATTTGACTGCACATCCCATGAGTGCTAGAGTCAGTTGCTCCTGGTCACGATATCACTGTTCACTGCGCCTTTCAGCCGGGCTAATGATCTACTGCCAAGGGATAGGGTGACACACAGAATTGGAATAAGAACCCATTAATTGATTAAAGTTTTTGTCAGTGAGTAGCAATAGTTAGGCAATTTATTTTAATGGCTCTAATGGGGAGTGCTTGCCTTTATTTGTCCATTTATTTAATTTAAAGCTGTGGCCGGTTGTGTGTGAGGAGAACACAATCACATAAGAAACACCCATAAAAGCCAATTTATAGGTCTTGTTCTTGCAAACCTGATATGTTACGATCATACTGATTTCAGTGGGTGGGCTGTGCCTGTTGCAGCTGCAAGCCTTAACCCACAGATAAATCAGACACCGCAAATTCCTGGGGGGAAGAATAGGAATTGCGTGCTGCGTGAACGAGTTGCAAGCTGCTAATCATCATTCCACTGTAGTTCATCTCCCCTTTTAGCACCTATTAGGTAAAAAGGGGCTATACTTCACTAAGGCATGAGTTTCATTGACAGGGGTGGGAGAAGCAAAGAGTGGAGATCATGAGCCCATCGCCTTCCCTGGATTTGACCAGACCACCATCCTCCAAGTCACCACAGCAGTGTTCTGATCACTATTCGCTCCCTCTGATTGATGTCAGGCGGGTGAAGCAGGTTCTTGCGCTGCAAGAGGGCCTCCTGCTAAAGACAGAACCACTTCTAATAGCTCTGTAAATCAAATGCACTAAGGTAATAGTTTTTATCTACAGATCTAAAGGCTGTTTATGGCAGATGAAGTACTCAAAAAGATACATCATTTTATTTCTCAGAGTAACCCGTAGCCAGCAGTTAAATCCTAAGGAGGTGTTTTCCCAGAATCCATTTGCTGTAAAGAAATTGCTATCAACTCAAACAATAAATACAGACCCTGAATTCTTCACCAGCTACGCAGAGTGTTTCCAGAGGCGCTGTATACTAAAGAAATAACGCATATTCTCTGTTGTTGTAATGAATGATCACTTTGTATGTGCGTAAGTATAAAAGCAATACTATTGACACATTTATGCCTTTCTGCTGAAATCTGAACTGCAGACAACACACCAGGTGACTTTTTCATACATCAGATAGGCATTTATCCAGATATTGAACATATTACTATTACACAATTTGTCTTACTGTGACTTTGAATTGTGTCCATCTGCACGTTTAAAATGAAATGTGCTCAACTGATTAAGTGGAGGAGAGATTGATTTTTAGACTAAAGTGTGATGACTTTCAAAATTTCAGCCCCAGATATGTTTGACACTCCTGACGTCCACAGAGCTTCAAGAAACCTCTACATGTTATAAGGTTAAACCATTCTATACTAGTTGTAAAAATAAGATTTTCTTCAATCATGTTTTGTTTCCTCCGTTCATTCTGTTTCTCTGCCTGCCTGGATGTCTTTGGGCTGTGAGAACTCAGTGCAGGGTTTGGAGGGACTGGTAAATACTATTCCAAATAAGATAGTCCTTTCAAAAATCTGCCCTAACAGTGTACAGTTCCCTATTGAGCAAAAAGCAGTCCTTTTTCTATCTGATTTCCATTTCTGCTGAACACATGGAGTAGTTTGAAAACTGCTGTTTTCTTTACTTTGTTAATAGTCTTTGGAAAACAATTCAAAAGAAAATGTAAAACTACTGAAGTAGTATTTCATATAAAAGATTATCTGCAGGAGTAAAACAAGAGCTGAATTGTTCAGACATGAAGATGTTACCTGATAGTCCTTCATGTCCTCTTTTTTCCAATGACAATTTGTTTCTGATAGATTAGGACACTGATATTTTTTTTTTTTCTTAGAGATGTTGAATCTTTTGCTTTTACAAAAGACTTCTTTAACAGACAAGTACATTAAGAAAGATCATTTTGTGAATATTATAGTAAGAATTACTCCTACATAACACTCTGGAAGCACATATGAAAAGCAGTAAAAAAATAAAAGGCATGTGCAGACATAAACGTTTTCAGTTTGTGTTAGGAAGACCCACATACTATGCTCGTACATGGAAGAGACGGCTCATCTTTAAAGAGAACTCCTATTATCTGTCCTATATAAAACCACAAGAAAAGATAATTCCTTACTCCAAAAAGTGTAAAGAACCTAGACCTGAAAAGTATAAAGGAAAAAATGAAGGGTTTAGACAAATAGTCTTTCAAATGTTCAAATTATATTTTGTATTTTAAGCTGTGAATAAATGGCCAAGTTTTTTAGAAATCTTTCTGTATGATGAGGTTTGTACAAGATGGTGCGTAAGCACTTTGATCCTCAAAGAACAAACATTAAGGGTAATAGGAGAGCTCTTTCTCTCTGAGTCTCTGATCAGAGTCAGGTTTCCTAAAGGGTAAGTCTGGGGAATTGGAAAGCAATTTGGAGTTAAGTTTCCTGAAATAAGGATTGTGTTGTCTGACTGCATTTTTCAAGGCCTCAGGTGTGCTTGTGTGCAGAACACTTAAGATACATACAGACCACATTGCTGACCTCACTCTTCTTAAAACCATCATCCAAAGCATCCACTGGTTGGAAAACGTGTGAAAAGCAGAGAAAAGCACCACTTTGACAGATTGCACTTCACTGTGTAAAAACCACGCTGCAACATGCATTGCACGTTGAGGATAACACCTGTAACAACAGCTCATGTGTGCTCCTGCGGCTGGGTGCCGATCTGTGCTCTCCCGGAATAATACTTCACTTGGAGCTGCATTAGAAAAAAAAAACCAAAAAACACTTGCAAGCAGGTGAACGAGATATCTGACACCTCAGCAAGGAAAGAGAGAAGAGAGAGAACCTAGCAGGATAGCTGTTCGATGGAGGATTTACAAATAAAACGTGCCGCTAAATCTCAAAACACAACAAAGTCCTGGGGTAACTGCAGGAATCAGGAAGCCAAGTATGTGATTATTTTTTTAGCTCTGAATGAGCAAGTGAAGTGTGAGCCTAACTCTAAATATGCAGTCCCATATACCTCAGTGGGAGTATTCATATGCTTAAATTTAAGCATATGCTAAATATCTTGTACAATTGGGACCCATTTACATCTCTAAGTAGGAGAAGCAGCGTGGGTGATGGAGTAAGTCATTTCTGGAGCTCAGGCAGGGATATACATAAAATTAAAAATACGAAGAACAAATGAGTAAGTGGTGTATTAGAGTGGTAAGTGTCTGCCTGTAAATTGTTAGCAAACTCAAGCCATTAACATGAAGTCACATGTTTCCAAAAAGGCAGTGTGGAGAGTTACAGTTAATGCATGTCATAAATATCTCTAATCACCAACAGACATAAATGCCCTCAATATAAAAAAAAAAACAAACCCAACCCAAAACAAACAAAAAAAACCAAAACACCAAAACCAAACAAAATGAGTACGTGGCTATGCATGTATAATTTTCCTGTGTGTCACTGTTAGCAGAGATTTTCTTCCCTTGATGCCTGCACAGCAGGCTTGTGTGTGGGCGTCAGAGTTCAGGGATGGTGGGAGGGAGGAAAAAAATTAGATGAGGAAGGTTCTTCCAGCATTGTGCTGCTGCCCATGCTCCCCATGCCCAGCTCCCTTTATGGTCCAATGCCCTGGCAATATTGGTGCTGCTGTAGTAGCATCCTCTGCTGCCATACCCTCTGAGGGATGACACGTAGAGACAAAACTGTGAGGCTAAGATAGCAGGGGAACCGCGAGGTTCATACAGTTAGCCCAAGTCATAGCAAAGCACCTGCTCAAATGGTTTGTAGTAACTTCCATGTGCCTCTGATCTTACTCATCCCACATTTCACTGAAAGACCTCCGACAACACAAGAAAGTATATTTCAGCCCGTCTTTCTGAGACAGACCAATGTTTTCAAGTAGCTTGTGATTTTCATGCTCTTGAAGCAACAAAAGGGCTTGCTCCATCCAGATGTGTTTTTTCAAAAATCAGTTATCACTCAGGCCTGCTTGGGCAGATAAAAAGGAGGAGTCAGTGTTCATTTCCACTAGCCAAACTCCTCCCGGTCCTCTGCACCCCGATAAATCTGAGTTGCAAGGGTTTGAACTCATGCTCCCAAGTTGAAGTCTTGAATGAGCAGCCTGTGCTAAGCTCAGGCAGAGGCACAAGGCAGCAGCTCTCAGCAAGGACTAAATCTATCAGCATGGTCACATTCCTCCTGCAGTAAATTTGAACCAGATTCAATTATTTATGAGCAAACAGGCTCATGCTTACAGCTAATAAGAGAAATGGAGTATAAGTGAGTTTTTGTGGACACATATGCAGTTCATTGTCTGCGTGTAGATTTTCAATTGTAATTTAATAAGACGTTTTGTGAATATTTGGCCTATCAGCTTTGAAAACTAATTTTTGATTTAGGTTTGTATTGCTCAAATACAGTGCTGTTATTTCTTCTTTCCATTACTTCATGGAAAATCCACTAATAAAATTTATATTCATAAGTTCCATGTCTGAAGGAGCTGGAAGGAAAATGTAGTACATGCTGGGACATTTACCTATACATAATCACTGAAGGTACATTTCTTCTAAATCTACCCCTTTTGTTGAACTGTCACAACACAATCATTTGTTTGTGGACAAGCACACAGTTGGAAATGGCAGCCAGGAATCATAATAGTAAATGTATAGTTTCTGTGGGTACTTTTTTTTATCTATGCATGCCACAAGTGTTCTGTGATGAAACCACCCATGAATGCTTATATGTAATTGTATTTATTTCTCTGTGAAATCTACAACATTTTGTAACTGGAAAGCTAGTTGTATTCCATGTTCAGTTACAAGCAAAAAAGTACAGAATGCAGGGAAAAAAAAAAAAGAAAAAAAAAAAAGGAAGAAGCTATCATATAAGTAACAAGTCCCTTTTTTCTAGATGCTGGAGTATTAGGAAATTCTTTAATTTACAGGCTGTCTCATTGACTGAACAGAGAACACAGATGGACATATAAAAAATAAAAAAAGTTGAGACAAAAGGCATTCTGAATCTATCACTTTTATGTTCTGCTCATCACCGTGCTATAAGAGTGCCAAGTCTGCACAGTCTCAGTGAAGGCACAAATGGGTAGTGTAAGCAATATCCTGTAGGAAAACCGTTCTCCTCAAACGCTGCCTGAGCAACTAAAAAATATGCCCTTATGTTTCTGGGTAGTAATAGAAGTGCCAGAATCAATTATCTATGAGAGCTCTCGGGCAATGGGAACAGACATGTCTGACAAAGCAAGGTGCGCGTGCCACACAGGTAATTGGGTCTAAGACGTGTAACGCAGAGAACAGCTCCCTCCATTATTGCAGGATCTACTTCTCCGCTCCTTTAAGGGGCAACCCCATCAACAGAGCTGAAGAACCAGGAGTCAAATGCCCAGATTGAATATTCCCAATTTAAAGGCCAAGTTAGGAGCCTCTTGGGTCATTTATATTTACAGGCATCACAGGTAGACATGCGTTTGGGATACACAGTGTGAGAGGAGCAGTGGGGCATGGGGCAGAGCTGCTGCTGAGAAATAGAGCTCAGCACGGGGAGGTCATTTTGAGGAGCAGCTACATACATCCACACCAAACGTGCTAAGCAACACCTCTGCTTGTTGAAGCGCTCACAAGCTGCCTGTTAACATCACCTGTGGAGTGCAGGGTGCCTTCTGCTGGCTTTCCTGAACAGAGATGTCCACCGGCAGCCCCTCAACCTGGCAGCCAGCTATGGTACCCCAGGAGTTCCTGGCCTCACTCATACACTCCACAGGTATAGCGTGGGGGTGGGCAGGGGTGTAGAGAGAGAAAGGGAGGAAGGGAGGAAGAAAGGGAAGAAAAGAAAGAAAGAAATTAAAAAGGAAAGAAAGACAGAAAGAAAGAAAGGAAGAAGGGAAAGACAAACGAAGGAAGGAAAAGAAAGAAAGAAAAGAAGGAAAGAAAGAAAGAAAGAAACTTTTCCACAGTCCTATGTTTGTTTTGTTTGTGTGTTTTTTAATATAAACTCCCTTACTAACAAAGTTTCGTAATATAACAAAGAAATTTAAACAATAGGAGGAGAAAAATGTCTATTTACAGTTACATAAATAGACTAATGAAGTATTTTATCAAACTTGAATCTCTTTTCCCTCCTCCTTGTTTTATTAATTGATGTTCAAATAAAATGAATTTGCCTTATGACTCAGAAGAATACTCAGATCTGACAAATTAATAGCTAAGTTGTTTCGGTGCAGTATTTCAGTGATTATCAAGAAGACTGTTAGTCACTGATCAGCTTTCTCAAGACAGATGACAAAGCCTCTTGTCAATCATTTTGCCGACAGTTGAAGCAACATGGAAAACAACCCTGCTTTGGGCACCTCAGCACAAGTTTGGGGATGGAGTGGGTGGGTGGGGTTTGCTGTACTACCTGATCCAGCTCAGACCTGATGCAGAAATACTTGTAAGCACCCATGTCGGTGGAACTGATCTTGGGCTGAAACTTTAGCACCTGAGTGTTTTGCCAAATTAGGGCTTCTAACATGGTAGGAAAATCTTTTAATTTCTGCTGGAATCCTGTGGAGATCCAAAATGGGGCCTGAGGACATACTTACACACATTAAAAATAATAATAATAATAATAAAAAATTAAAAGAGAATAAAGGAATGCTTGCACTACACCAGGGACCAAACTCTGTAAGCAGCCACTATATGGCACACAGGCACAGCACAGCTCACTCCTATGTTGCTCGCCTTCTCTTTCCTGTGCTGTAGACTTGCAATACAGAGTCAAGGCAGAGAGGCGTCAAAACTCAGTGAAGACGTGGCTAGACCAAATGGAAATGCCATTAAGTCTAAAACAAGCAACAGTTGCTTTTATTCAGAATTTTATTTTTTTCCCAACAGTCTAGAGGGGAAAAGGGTCATCCAGGAGGCTGTCACTTTGCATTCACTGCATTTCTGAGATGGAAAGAATTCATGCCAAAAGCTTCGATTTCATGTACCTGTTGTGGCTAGCTGAAGTTGGGTGGGAAGTCTGCCTCCTTCCTGCTCAGAATGGACCTTGGTCAATCATGAATGCAGAGCCCAATATCCAGAATCCCAACCAAACAGGGAGGAAGTTGAGGAGGGCACAGTTTTATCATGCTGGGGGACTTCATCAGTGCCACCGTACTTGAGAGTAAAGAAGCTGCTCAGGACTAGGAGGTATTGAAAATGGCTCCATGGAAGGCTTAAAGTTATTAACACTCTCCAGGTCGCAGAGGTTGTGGCCAGGATCAATTGAGCTAATGACATGATTAGATTTCCACAATGACTGAAGTCTCAGTCATAATATCAGGTTATGCAGTAGCTAAACAAAGTTTCAGACAGAGGCTGGTTTTCAGAGGTTTTCTATTTTTATATAACAAACAAATTGGTTTATCTATCTTATGGCAGGATAGATTTGAAAAAACAAATAAATGGGAATGATCAGCTTCAGAATTTGACAGCCAAATATTTTATGCATCTGAAGTAACCTTTCAAGAGACCCATGCTTAAAGTAGCCTTAAAATTACATTAAAAATTAGAGAAATACGGTGCTTTGATAACTACTACAGCATCCTCCTATTGCTCTTATTGTTTATTTAATATTAAATTACAGAACTGAACCAAAATTATTGCTCTGCAGTGCCAGATGCTTTATATATGTAAGGTTGTATGCATTGCTGTATCATCCAACATAAAATCTGAAACTATAATTTGGCTAAAAATCAAACATTTTTAGTTTGGTAGGAAGAAGATCTACAGGCTTAGTGCTCAAAGAAACCTAAATCTGACTGTGTAACCCATCCTAGCATGTCAGCTGTACCTAAAACCATTGTATAAATAACCTTGTATCTAACATGTTTTCTATTTGTGTGAATCCATCTATAGCCACTTTCCGTATCCTTAATGTCTTCCATGATTTTGTCAGAAGACTGGCAATTATTCGTTGCTGCTGGATATAGTTTGCTTCAGAAATCTCTTAAGGGAAATGGTGACATTATGGCACACGTACAGCCTAGCTGGCTCTGGAAATACTGTATCCACTGTGCAGGCATTGCAGAGTCACTTTACAACATGCACAGTTCAACATGGCTCAGAGTGCATGGTAAGGGTGAAAAATCCCAAACTCACTAAATTCCTATCCTCTTGCAAACCAAAACAGTAAGCAGATAAGCAGGATCTTTTAAGGCTTTTCATTCTGAAACTTGGAGTCAGGAAAGAGTATTATATGGTTGGTTTGTGTTGGGTTTGTGTTTGGGGGTTTGTTTGGTTGTTGTTGTTTTAATTTTAGGCCCTTCTTTAAATGACAGTATTTCTGCTGTTGAGTCTTATATCTAAAGCTCCAAGTTTTTGAAGTTTTATTTTTAAAAAGTATCTCATGCCTCCTATTTTATTTCAAACTTAAACGTATGCCTAAGTGATTCAAAAATCTTCTTGATCTTCATTACCAACACAGAGTTGAGTATAGATTTAAGCTCTCTGGATATACAATTACCTTCAATATTTGAGCCATAGAAGGGAACCAAGACATTTAAGAAATTTTGTTGTGAGCACTAGAAATACTGGTCCCAGGAAGGGCACATAAAGACTTAATGTTTAAGAGTATTATCCCCTGTAAGTAAAAAAAAAAAATCAGAAAACAACACACAACCAAAACTCAACAAATGTGTTATCCAGCCTGTCAAAGGAATGTAAAATATGTCAGATGACTTTGAAAATCTCAATCTATTTACAGTTATTCTTTTCATAAATGGCTGTTCCATCTAGTTTGATAGGATTACACTGATGCAACTCTTCCCTGGGAAATTTTCCTAAGCCAAAAGTCCTTAGAGTTACTGAACAAGAAAAGCTATAATTTTAAATTTTTCTCTCATACCATAAGATTTGGTATTTTATGTGTGTGTGTGTGCGTAAATTATTTAAATATACTTATCTAAAACTAGCATCTTTCACAATATGTAGCCTAAATCTCCCTTTGCTAGTGAACTCCTCTGTACCCCTACTTCAACTACATGCACTTAGACAAAATATTTATATTTCTCCTGAAAACTACTGTGATCATGTTGAGATACCAACCCACTAATGAAGTCGATGAGGATATGCAAATTAATTCTGATTGGGCTCCTGCTATCTGTATCTGGTGTGTCTCATCACATTACCATTTACTTGACCTACAAGCATAATATGATGTGACAACCCTTAATATCAAATGAAATGACACAATGTAATATGACAACAATGTAAAAGAATACACTGCTTTCAGACTGAGTTTTTACCTTTCATTTTCATAACCTAAAACAACCCAAAGTGATGAGATGACAGCATACAAAAAACCTTCTAAATACTTAAGAAATAATAGAGCCTACCATCTTACCAATGCATTTTCAGACAGCTCAGATTAAGTATTGCTTTTGTTAGTAAGTGTTGAGTAACCTAACTTCTACATTCAATTGCATAT
>JAVJGJ010000014.1:5195543-5207420 GCA_035590215.1 Microhierax caerulescens | reverse complement strand
ACTATCTACATCCAAGGCAGAGAATGTAGCACCTCCATGGGCAATCCATCCTACATATCGCAGACATCTACCCTTGAAAGGAATGAATTGCTCAATACCGATGCCTGTATCTCTTCATTGCCTTAACAGGAAATTGAAGCAATTTGATTATGTTACCTGCCCAAATTTATTATGACCAAGATTAAGTAGAATAGATGGCAGTTGAGACAGATTGGCTTTCAAGGAGAGATTGAGATTCCACCTCACCTGTGTGAGGTTTAGCGATTTCCAGAAGACCTTAGGATCCACTGAGGGATTTGCCTCACAGAAAACCCATGAGGGCTGTTGAAGGATATAAGCTTCAGAGGGAGCCTTGGTGAAAATATCCTACAAAGAGGGAGGGATGGATTCATGCATGGATACATGGATGATAAAAACTGTAATAAAATGAAACAGCTAATTGAGCCTGGAGGCTTTAAGTGTTTAATGGTAATAAACAATGCCCAGAAATAGTGCAGTAATTTGAACATGCCAAATTTTGGAGGCTTCTTTGATGTGTGATAGCAAGTAATTTGAATCAGCATGAGAGTCTGAATCAAGCAGCGTAAGCCTTACTATAACCCACTGGCGCTGGCATTCTTCTGGCTTGATAAAAGGTTTCTCAAGGCATTAAGCAAAGTCAATGGGGGGTGGGGACATAAACACAAACAGAAGCCACTGAAATGTAAACACCAGTTTTTCCTTCCTTCTCAGCTCACTTCCCTCTCTCCAGCATCAGTTTGTCTGGAGGAGCTTAGCATCATAACGTATGGTTAAAAAAACAGAATAAATATGTATTGGACATCTTGGAAAGAAAGTTTCTATGATAAAGCACTTGTTAAGGTAATTACCTACTTGTAGCAATCTTGGGCACAGATACTTTAAAATGAGACTGATCTCCTCTTTGAACACAGTGATTTTAGCCACACCAGTGTAACTCAGGTTCAGCAGTCTCTAACAAAGCAAAGGCTGTAGCTCATCTGCGGTGGGTTGGATCCAAGGTGGAGGGAAGCCCATCTATCCCCCTGCACAGATCCAGTATGTTCAGCCAGGTCAATGCATGCCATTGCTAAGAGGCATCTTTTGGGGTAGTTCTTTCTCTCTGTAAATGCAGTTTTTCCCACACGAAATGTAGAGTTGTATCAGGTGCAGCTGACACTCTGCACACAAAGACGATAGCTCAAGTGGAAAGCTTTAGCTGCTGAATGCAGCATCAGAACAGCTCGGCTTTAAAGCCTTGAGATTTTATAGAGCCACTGTGTTTAGGGCCTTTAGGGAAAGAATGCCAGACAAGTTAGATCACTATGAAAAATGATCACTAGGGACTACAATACATAATAAGGTATATAAATAAGTGTCACGCAAAACTGCCGTAGAAAAAAAAAGAAACAAAGCTTGCAACATTCTCCCACATAATGGCTTTATAGAAACATTACAACATTACACAAAGCTTGGAGTACAATATGAACCCCTGCAGACTCTGAAATATGGCAAGCTGTAGGGTACAGGAACCCACAGAGCAGCAAAAGCAAAGGTTTAATGGTATTTTAAATGTTATGACTATACAGAAGGAGAAATCTGCAATATAATCCTTTTCAGAATTCTTTGTGCATGGCAGAATAGGCAGGAGCTCTGATGCTGTCCTCTAAATCCAGCTGTGACCAACTGAAGAACAAAGGCTGGTAGGGGCAACAGTTGAGGGAAATAGTTTGCAAAGGCAGAGCTTTGGGTAGCATTGAGGTCTTTGCTCTCGGTGCACCTCTTACTGTGGTGCACCATGGGCGCGCACATACGTTTCCATTTTGAGAGCCCTTACCCTCATGCAACAGATACATTTTGCTTCCAAAGGGAGACAGTTGCGTGGTCAGACTACATCACATTTGGCTTGAACTGAAATTCCCTTCCATCGGAGGTTCCTGGAAACCAAAAAGAAAGGGATTTGGTTTCTAAAGTAGGGTGCTTCTAGGTTAAGAAAAGTCACTGGGAGATTTCCAAGTATTGTGACATTTCTCAAGTTTCTGTGGAGTTTCATCAGCTGGAATTCAGACAGCGCTAATGCAAGGAAAATACTTTAGCAATGGATATTGTCTTCTCTTCTGCTAGAGAGATATTCCTGCTTGACCATGTAACCCCCAGGCTTCCCTTGGTATGAGTCAGATGGGAAAACAGGAGAGGGCTCCTCACAGAAAAGTGACATGAAAATGCATTTAATGTGCTAACATTCCCTTTCCACATAGTTGTCCTTTTACAACTGACAACCAAAAATATTCTTGTTTTAATTTACATGGCTTTCTGATTACTTTTATCCCACATCTAAGATTCTTTGCAGATTTGTTTTTGAATACACAAATCTCAAGCTTGAAGAGGGGCAATTCAGATTAATGCAAGCTATCAAACAAGCAAGAAAAGGAAAACAAGACAAAACAAATTAAAACACATCTTTGAGAAGACATTTATTTTATTGTCTTGAAACCAACCTTTGTCTGTCATAAGTCCTGATATCAGCCAGCTATTTAGTTAACTGAAATATTGATCAAGCCTGTCACACTTTCTTTGTCTGTCAGGAGCAAGAGAAGGTGCTGACCCTTTGCAGGAAACTCTAGTGATAGGTCTGTAATTTGATAATCGCTTGTTCAGGAAAGATTTCGCTTTGTTCCCTGATGTAAACTCCAGCTACTTGGTTTCCTTTGATTTTTTTTTTTTTTAATAATATCAAGTTTAGTATTCTAAAAGCTTCCAAGTCTGATAAAGAAACCCAATATGATTATCACTTTTGCACAGTTTACTTTCTAGATATTCTCTCAGTTCGGTGGAGGTGACTATGCTTATTGGTGAGAGGTTATTTATTTTTTCCTCCCATTTCTCATCTTATGAGGAGATTGCCTACAGAAAAATCCCTTGAATTGCTTTTTTTCAGACTGGAGCTGTAACTCAGCAGCCATTTCCTACAGCCTTTTTTATTGTTGGATCTCAAAGGGTCCTCCCACCACAACAGGCTGGTTTTTAGAATTGGACATTTCCCATCTTGTAGTGGTTGTGAAGCTCAAAATGTACCTCCCATGTGTTTTTCAACAAGCCACAAAGCCCTGATTCAGGAGAACTGTCCTGTTCCTCAAAGATCTTAGGACAACCAAATCTCTAGTTTGTTCAGCTTTGCTAGCAGAACTTGGAAATCCATGGGAGGAGGACTGTGCACTATGCAAAATAGGAATGTCTCTCTCTCAAAATTGTGAATAATCAAATAACTAAGTTACGCAATCCTCCTGTAATTATTTTGCTCCATTAATGTTCTATCCATCAGAAATTAATTGTTGTAATTAACAATAGAAGTATTCTCTATCTTCTTTCCATGTCACTGAAATGATCTTCTGCATGCCATTACTTGGCATAGTTAACTGAAAGGAAGATTGTGTGTCTTTGTTTGATGAACAAGGCTGTCACCTTCCCTGGGTTTTTCTGTATTTTTAGTCTGATCAAAAGTAGTCAAGTATTATTCCCCACAGCTAAACTTCAGCAGTCTTGCTCAGAGCTTCCACACTCCTGAAACTGAACTAATACTTCTATGACAACCTTTAGTTGCCTCTGGGATGAGCTACATTTAAACCAATTGGCTGAAAACAGATCTGATTGTGAAGCACGTTATTAATACATCCCCAAATTGAAGAAAGGTATTAATTTGCATTTCTACTGTTTGGTACCTGATCATGATTAGTTTTTGAGGATGTCTCTGAGTTCTTTTTAAGGAAAATTTTTAAAACTGTGTGAGAGGACATTTTACCCAACTCCTGTCACGTCTTGGGGACAGGAGGTTCAGTTTTTCAGAATCCTATGTCAATCCTGAGATGCTGTTACTTTTCGCTTAAAGAGGTTGTTTAAGCCTGGAGTTTCCCACCTGGTTACTAATGAGTGGATTCTGTCCTCAGGTGGCTTATCTGAGACCCAGGGAAGTCCATTTTGTTGTATTCTAGCCTTCAGAGGTTAAGCATCTACAATGCTAATTAATTCCCTCCCCAAATAAGGTGAAATGTGAAATCCATTTTGCTGAAATTTAGACTGTGAAAAATTAGGTGTGTAGGCTAAGCTGGGGGTCCACCTGTACGCAGTAGAGAGAGATCTTCCCTTCTACTTAGAAGACCATCCTAACCTGAGTATTCATAATGAGCATGACCATACATACCTTCTGAGGATGCCTTTGTTTTCCTACTGATCATAGGCAGGACCTGAATAATTCCTAACTTTAGAGAGCTAGACCTTGATGAGGTAAATCCCAGCCTTACTGACAAATATTTCCTTATCCAATTCAAGAAACATCAAAATAGCATTTTTCACATCTAGGAAGTATCTGTGATTCCATGGCAACCTCCTCTGCCAGAACTGGTGGATTGACATCTCGTCTGTCTGACATAGACCCTGTTGCAGGAGTTTGCTATTGCCTCTGTAGTATCATGAGAAGCAGCTTAAAACTCCTTTCATTCACACTGAAGCAAAGCAGGTGTAATTCAGTGAACCAAGAAATAACTCTTTGTGCAAGAGCAGAATCTTTTTGAAAGAAAACAACTATTACGACAGCTGTACCAGGCATGTCATGTATACATCCTCTTAAAGAAAGGAATGAAGAAGTTAAGGAGAAAAGGAAAAAGCAGAAAAAAGTGTGTCACGTAGGAAGGAGTTGGCCAAGAATGTTATCTGCATGTTGCAGTAACTGTTGCTGTTTAGTTTTATTTTTCAGCTAGGTAAACTAATGTTTCGGTCTTAGTATTTTTGAACTTATTGCATATTAATAGTCTTTCTTCTAAGAAGTTAACAATCTTACTGAAACCTCCAGAAATACAAAGGATCTCTGCTTATAGCTAGAGGTTTCAGGGCTTCCTGAAGATGATGGTGTTTAGTGATGCAGTGAAAAGAAATTTTAAGTCCTGATCATCTGTTGTAGCTACCAGGCTGCTCATACTAGTGCTGCGTTCACTGTTTCCCTATGTCAGTGCATTATTTTCCTCTTCCTTTTAATAAACTGCACTTGGTTACACTTTTTGTGAAGTTCTATCTCACCATCCTGGAATATGGCCCCAACAACATCAGAGAATAATTTTGTAACCCAAGTTCTACACATGAGACACACCTCTGGCCCCCTGCCCATGCCCCCATCCCCCTCCCCTTACTGCTGCTTCAGCTCTTCTTTAATATATGTTTAAATAAAAGCCCATTTTCTGCTGAGCACAGTCCGGTGCCTCTAATGCTGTGACTCTGACGAGTTTTAGCAACCATAGATGGTGCTATGCTGTAATTCTTTGATTTATTTTTTTTTTTTTTTTTTTTTTAAGTAGCTAAAAGAGGCATAGAGACCAGCAGGAAAGAATCAGTGGTTGTATTTTTCAGACCAAAAGAATAAAATAAAGTAAAAATAAAAATAAAAATAAAAATAAAAATAAAAATGGATTGGATTAGTTCAAAACAAAGTCAGTGGGTGCTCTGGTCTACTTCTGAATTCTCAGCTCCTTTTACTTTCTCTGTCTCCAACATATATATTTTTATACTTCTACTTATTTCTTTCTCACAGTGCTCCTCTGAAAGTGCCACCACCTCTGGCTGTCCTTTTCATTCTGGTACTTACTGGTACTTGCTGGTACTTACTTTTCATTCTGGTACGTCCATTCTGTGGGTATCTTACAGCTTGTCACCTTCATTTACTTTATGTGCAGAAAAGCATCATTGCAGACACTTTTGTTCATATTAAAGTTTATCAGTGTCTATCATTTTGTTGATCTCTACTAGTTATCCTTTGTACAATATATGCTTCTGAAGTTCAACTGCAGATAAACTTAAAATCATGAAATGGAATATTGATCCAAAATCTGGTCTGAATTTCTCCAGCTAGGAGGCCAGCATGATTTACCAGACAAGAAGTGCAGAAGCTTACCTGAGACCTTTGAAATGTGGAGTTCTCTCTATCATACTGAGCTAGAAATGTCCTGAGAAAACCACTTCTGAGAGGCTTTCTGGTTTAGTTCAGCTGGAAAGGTCTGGAAACATCCTGTCATATGATATTACTTTGAAAATTAGTGCAGTGACTATAAATCATAATTTAAAAAAAACCATATATTTTTACAAATACACACACACACAAAGTTCCCTTTAGATTTGATTTTTTGCCCAAGATAAGTTCATTACTGTGCCTTAAAACCAGTGCCTCCATTGCTAGGTACTACAGGGAAAAAAAAAAACCCAAACACCTGCTCAATTCATGTGGTTTAAATCAAATCAGTATCAAGGAGGTATGTTGGCTCATTAATGACACATCATTATCTTGCAATCAGTGAGCTATACAGTCAGGATCAATTCAGCAATAAAACAAATAAACCACAACACTAGACATTTGCAAAATGCTAACACACACCTACGCGTGTTGAGACATCCTCCTGTAACTAATCCCCAAAAGTTGTAATCACGCCCACACGCACCCATGCAGACACAGAGTTGAGTGCACACAACTCCTCCTGGGACGTGAGGGTCACAGGCACATGCATCCTTCTCCTCAAAGCTTTCCCCCTCTATTTTCACACCCCTCCTGTCAGAGACACTATGGCTGTAACCCTGTGGGTATCCACGCCAGTTCCCTAATCCTCACCAGCGTGCACTGACACCCGCACAGCTGGCACGGGTCTCTCCTTGCTGATCCTGCGCTGCCAGGTAGGAAGAGAACTGGATTGCCCTTATCTTTCAATTATTCTGTTGGGTTGTGGGCAGCATGATCTGCTCTTACCACACATTCTTGCAAACATACATGCACGCTATAGTTGACCCTTCCGCTGCTGTACGTTGCAGCACAATGCATGTCCTTGGGACTCCTGCTAAGTGCTAAGCTGGGCTGTTTTGTGGCAGTGAGCTCCATTAAATGATTACTGAGTAATTATTCGCTTTTTCATCTTTTGTTAAGTATAATCAAGGAAAGATGCAGAGTACTTTGTTAAAAATTTCCCCAAATTCACTCCAAATATCACCCTGTGAGTCCTCAGTTTACAGAAGACTTCTCGGCTTAATAAAAAGGGAAAAAATATTTCAGAAAACATTATTTTTTTTTAATACAGGACATTTCTGAATTGCTTTTCTCTTTGCTTCCAGCTTGGCTATCTATCTTCATCCTTTTTCATCTTGCAAATGTGAGAAAAGGTCCAAATAATTTTTTTAAAGGAACAGCTTAATAAACACCAACTGGACTCCAGAGAAGCTTTATTATGATTTTAATAAATATCCATTTTGGGCAGCCCTGCAAATGACATGGGCTACAATAATATTTATATTCTTTCTGCTTCCTTGATAAAATGTACTGATCTGAAAAGCAGAAATACTGTGACTAGTACTCTAGTGAGGAGAGTCTATGTTATACTTCTCTGGCCTTTGTTCTGGTTATCACCGTTAGAACAGCCGAGGGTTTAGTGGTTAATAGATAGGCAAAGTTTTGTTCTGGGTAAGATCATTTTTATATGGGGATAGTTGTCACAAATTCCATTCTGTTTATTGTGGAGAGTTTTGATCACAGAGGGGAGTCTCTTATGTGGTCAACAAGTGATCTGACCCAGTGATGATGTTTTCTGTAAGCTTCATCAACCTGTCCATCTCCAATGAAATGATTATTTTTTTTCCTACCTGCTTTATGCCTTACACTTAAATAGTTAAAAATTATTCCAGCAGTTGCTGAGACACCTAAGAGGAGAGTCTCTTAGGTACTTGAAGCCTTATTTATGAATTGCTTTGATGAGCAGAGTGCACCGACAGCCAAGGGAACAACAGATATGTTTATGGCTCATCTTGATACATGGAGGAGGTCAGTAACCAGCTGAGACTGTACATTATTTTCTTCCATTCAGCAATATATGCAATGAAAAACAGCAGTGCAGCGCAGAGGTGAAAAATGCATGTTACCATAACTACATTCTTCTGTGGGAGAGTGAAGAAAAGTGTTTCAGTGTGAAAAAGTGTCTCAGAGGCTGAAAGTGCAAGAAGAAAGAATGAATGACATGATACTGAAAAGAAGATATGTGTTGCAATGGTAAGAAAGTGTGCTACAGAAAGTCTTTAAAAGAGTCTGCAAATATGAACTTGAGCAGAAGCATGTGCATAGTCCGGTGCACAAGGGGTCTACTTCAAAACTTGAGAAAATGAGAAGTTTTTATTAAGGCAAGAGACCGGTTTATGATTGCTCTTTATAAATGCACTGCATGGGAGAGTATAGGAGAAGAAAAAGAACTAGAACCACAGGGTCCAATCGGTCATAAACTGGCCATAAACATGTTTTAATTAGGAACTATGAAGAAAACTTGAGCACCAGAGCAGATCTAGAGCCAGAACAAGAGGGGAGAAATAACCTCTGAGCTAATTTCAGGAGTTATCTTATATTCACAATAGGGATCCTGTGAGACCGAGTGTGCAGATGAAGGAACATGCTGACCAATGAGATTACTCTCCATTATACATTCCTAAAATTTTCTTCCAAATTTACACTGAATTTACCTTGTATGGCAGATTTCAGAGAAGATCATTTGCCTGCCTTGTATTCTTTGAGATCCACTGGGGTCATATAAGCCCCATAGCTTAGACACTGCCTGTCTTGCTGTCAATCTTGTGCATTTCCAGGTGCTAGATACCAAGCAAGAAATGTAAATATAAGCACTGTAGTGTAGGAAAATGTAAGGGAAGAACTTAAAGATCTTATGTCTCACCTTTTACCCCAGTCTTTTCACAATTTTCTGGCCTACCGAGATGTGCAAACCATCAGAAACTTACAATCCAAAGTCTCCATTTTTTTCTGTATACATTTTTGTATCTTACTCTTCCCTGTTGACTGGGAGTTACTCTCCCTGCTTTCAAATGCCTTCTCCATACCTGTAATTTTTAGCACTCAACTCAAGCTGCTCTTCTTTCTCTCTGTCCTGATTCTAAGTTTAAATGCTGAAATCCATACGCAATTACCACCCAATTACCTTTACTTGTTATAAACCTTCTTCGTTCCACCCACTTTCCTTCATCTCCTGTTATGATTCTTTATTCTCTTCTTTGAGCCAGAGATCATGTCTTTTTCATCACTTCTGAAGAGAACCTCACAAACATAGGAAGGTATATAAATAGCTGTTAGTGAGGATGAAGAGGTGAAGTAAATTCTCAAAAATAATTCTACATTTTACAGCATGCTGTCATCAGCTCAGCTTTCTCAACCATTTAGAAAAACTTACCCTCTGTGGACCTTTCTGGAGAAACAGAGGTAAAACAGGCATTAGGTCTGGTCCTTTCAAATACCAAGTTCAAAATTATGCTTCTTTCTTTGTTTTCTGCCTTACTTACCTGGCCATGTTATAGCATGTCTATCTGCTTAGGTGCTTATTTATCTCACAGAAAATCACAGCAGCTATAGGAACTTTCCCCCCCATATTTATATGATAAATATTTACATATGTATTAAAATCTCTAAGTCATGCAAAACAAGTAGAGATAATTTTTGTTCTGTTTAGGTAGTCAACCAGGATACTGCAAATAACATAATCAGGTTGAACAGCATCTCTGAGCCTCCCTGAAACTGAGCTTATGGAAGGGAAGATGGACAAATAATTTTTCTTCCTTACTTCATTCAATATAGGACAAAAAAAAAACCAACCCATAACTAATACAATTCCTTTCTGAGGGTTTGGAGGCTTCTTCTACATATCTAGGAAATTTACTGTAGGGAACCAACTTATAGAAAGGTGAGACTTTACTGGGGAAACTTTTTTTTTTTAGCATCTTAGGTTTTCAGTAGTCATCTGTTTTTTTATTATTAGGGAGGGATTTTATTCATTATTTTTTTTTGCTTTGTTGAATTGCATTTACTTATGCCAACATTTCTCAAATGTTCAGCTAACAAGTGTTTTCAGTCATGAACCATTAGAGTTATAAGACCATATGATTTGCATATTAGTTGATAGATATTATCTGAGACCTTATACTGTATTGATAATCTTTCCATTTAGGACTCTTTAATGCTTGTTTCCCCCTATATATACAGAATATGTATAATTTGTGGAAAAGACCCACAATTCCACAGTGTTTCAAATGTTGGAAACCCTTATGAGCAAAAATATTTTAAACTTTGAGGTCTTCCTCCAAGCATCTCTAACATTGCTACATCAGTTCCCAGAGGTTACAGGAACAAGACCTAATCTATTCTATGATGAGCTACTCTATAATGAGTTACCAGCAGGATTAGACATAGAATTAAAAGGAATCTTATTCTTACTTTGACCATTTCATCTGTTAATTATTCCTTGTGATGTATTAAGAACACAATTCTCTTTTTTTATCAACAACAGCAGCTAGTTTTGGACACAGTTATAAAAATATACTTTCCCTCAAACACATCATCTGCCACTCTTTAAAACTATGCCAGCCTCTTTGCTAACATCTCAAAAGATATGCACAAATAAGTTCAATGGATGCATTGCAGATTTATTATTCCTACTTTTAGAGTAAGTTTAAGGAAAAAAAACATGCTATTAGTTTTACTTCAAAGAGGACCACTCACCTGAAGACAACTAATTTTTCTTTATTTTTTTTAAATAGATCAGAAAGAAAAATGGGGAGAAAGGGCACAAAGGAAAACTGTAGTGCTCTTAAGTTTACTTAAAATTCTCTACTAGAAATATTAAGCTGTTTTTCAGCCCTTCTCAAAGCATAGTGCAAACCCAATCACACATACCCTGTGCCTCAGGACCCCCATCCCTCCACAGCTCCAGAATTGCTCAGCTGCCACAGATTCACAGTGAACAGAACCAGCACTTCAGACCCTTGAAGCTCACTTGTGTCTCCTAAGACCAATATTTGTCAAATGTTCAATTAATAACTATGACCGATCGTGTGCCATTATGGCATCTTATACCCCAAGAAAATGCAAACACATAAGTCACGCATGGGGTGGAAGGGGTTTTGAAAGGTAAGGTTACTGTGAAATGTAACATAATTGAATACTCTTGAAAAGACAAAACTCCTTATAACATTACTTAGGCAGTAATTTTGATTCAAATAATGTCAGTAACATTATTTAAAATCCTTTTAGATAAGAACACCCACCCCCGCGCTCATCTCTTCATCAACTGACACCTGTCAAGAAGAAACTGTGGGGGGAAGGACTGCTCTTTAAAAGGAATTTAAATAATGTTAATATATCGTTCAAAATTATTTGGCAGACACTTTTCTTCCTAGCAGCTCTCATCTTTGACCTCCATATACTTATGCAATACCCTTTCAGAAGAACTGGGAAAATGTAATAATATGTCAGTTGAAGTAAATAATTTTGTTTATTTTGAGGAAAAGAGCACAAGTGGTAAAATAATGTGAAATTATTTAACTTTTCCTGTAAAAGCTACAACTGCATAAATAACACAATATATTAGCTATTGTAAAAAGTATTGCATTTAGAATTACAGAATCACAGAATTGTTTTGCTTAGACCTTTAGTTCATTGAGTCAAACCACTAATCAAGCACTACCAAGTCCACCACTAAACCATATCTCTAAGCACCATGTCCACAAGTCTTTTAAATACCTCCAGGGATGGTGACTCAACTGCTTCCCTGGGCAGCCTGTTCTGATATTTGACAACCCTTTGGGGGAAAAAAGTTTTCCAAATATCAAGTCTAAAACTCCTCTGGTGCAACCTGAGGCCATTTCCTCTTACCCTGGCTTATCTATTGGGAGAAGAGACCGACCCCCACCTGCCTATAACCCCCTGTCAGGCAGCTGTAGAGAGTGAGAAGGTCCCCCTGAGCCTCCTTTTCCCCAGGCTGAACCCCCCCCAGCTCACCTCGCTGCCCCCCACCAGAGCTGTACCCCAGC
>JAVJGJ010000014.1:5147584-5177650 GCA_035590215.1 Microhierax caerulescens | reverse complement strand
CTCAAATTTGAGATTGAGAGCTGTGCAGCTTGTCCAGATTGGGGTAAATCAATCTCAGTTAGCTTGTGTTTCTAAGTCTAGACGAAGCCTCTATGGAAGGCAGTAGGGGGTGAAAGAACAGCTCAGCTAGATGACCCCAAGCCAAGGCATTAGCTTTTGTACAATGTGTAGCAATGGTGACCAGTTCACTCATACGTGAGGTGGTGGGAGAAGAAAAACTAAAGAAGAAAGTGCTGACAAATAAACAGCAAGTGGCATGTGGGAAGTCTGAATGTTAAGTAATTCTTCAGTGTAAATACTGGACATTTGCAGTAGTCTAAATTAGCCTGAATTCAGCTATGAAGAGATGAAGGGTTGATTTTCTCCCACCTTATGCCATATACAGGAGTACCAGCTTTACCAATGAATTATAGTAGGTGGTGTGAATCAAGAGAGGTCCAGCTGAACTCTACAAACAATCTGGAACTTGAGTTTATAATGAAAAGTGTTTAAGAAATAAATTCAGCCCAGGTTTTACCAACTCAAACATAGCCTACATAAAGCCTTTTGCCAGGTGGGCAGTGAATAGCTGTCCAGATGCATTTGAGTGGTATATCACTAGATATGGGTGCTCACAAGCCCAGCATGCTCTGGCAGAGTTAGGACACTCTCTGTTCCCTGCTGGTTTTCATACCCGTACACATTGTACTTCAAAGAGCATGATCCTGGTTCTCCATGGCCCTTAAGACCTCTGTGGAGCTCAGTGAAGTCCCATTAGTTTTAAGCTGTGTTTTGCGGGAAGCAAGTGTGCAGCTTCACAATGAATCCTGAAGAAAAGCTGACTTGACAGCAAATAACTCTCCTCCCAGCCTTTGTAAGCCTGCCCGAGCTGGAATAAATAAATAAATAAATAAATAAATAAATAAATAAATATTCCATTATTTGATTACGTAATAAGCATGTTTATGTGTGTGCCTCTGGCTCAGTTTCTTTATTCTTTTGAGTGTTTCTAGGTAGTAGGTCTGAGAATGGCCAGTATGGGCCAGTAGACTGCTATGCCCCTGCAATTACACCCATCTTTCTCTCCAAGCTGTGTGTGCTCTCTGCCCTGCTCACAGCTCCCTCTCCCTTCTTCAGACCCAATCCTTTCCTGGGTTTCCCCTTAGATAAACCAAACTGTCCAAACTTTGAAACTTCAAGGTGCCTTATTCCTTCTCGCCTTATAGTCTTGCACCTTCTGGTTCCCCTCGCTCCCCAGACACACATGTACTTTCACAGCCTTTGTATTTGCCGAGAGCTGCACCAATATTGTAGTTTGTTCTGCTGTTGCTGAAATGTCAGTGTTCAGATTCAGCCTTCTTCTTCCCCAGTCCTCGCTCATCTCACTGCTCAGTCTGCTCCCACCCAAAGGAGAGTCATCCAGGCTCAACAACGTTTTCCCTGACCCTGGAGACACACGACGCAGCACTGACGGGCTCTGGCAGCTTTCCCACACAGCGAAGCCTTTGTCCCCAAACGCACGACCAGAATTCCTAAGTTATTTAGAGACAAGTTATCCAACTCGTTGCACTCCTTAACACTCCAAAAAAATCTATAAAAAGAGTGAGGCTTGCAGTGTACATGATGGGGCGATGAACTGTCAAGATTTATCAGTGCGTCTTTACAGGGAACCGTGTAACTCGCAGCTTTAGTATTCCCAAGTATGCCATTGTCCCAAATCCGTGCCCCTGAAAACCTCACGCTGTGCAACACCATGCTTTTATATAACTCCTCCTATCAACAGGTATAATGGCTTATTTCTTCAGGTCCTGTAAACCTGCACTAGGTTATTTAATTCAGTGCAGCATCTGAACTGCCTGAAACCAACGCTTAAAACATGAGTGTACATTTTAAAATGCATACAGAAAACCCCTTGCAAATTAATTCAGTTCCCTGAGGGGTCCCTTCTAGACCAATGTTCCTAAACAAAATTCATTATTTGCAAAATATTTCAGACCTACACAGATGAACTGTTCTGGTTCACAGTTTAAGATTAATGATTATGACTGTTGTTTTAACTTTTAACTGAGTATGTGTGCACTGCAAAACTTGCACACATACTCATTCCATTAAAGAAAAATGAGGAAAGCACTAAGCATGCAAATCAGGATTTTTTGTTAAATCAACCTTCTTTCCCTTTCATTAAAATAACATTGCATTTTTTAAGAAAAGGAAAGATTACCATTTTATTGTAACTCCTGAAGTAAACTACTTAAAAAAACAAAAAAAACCCCAACAACAAAAAAAAAACCCAAACCAACTCTTCTTAATACTCCTAATAATCCTATTCATGTTCTCAGATGAAATAATAAAGGCTGCTAATTTTTTTCATGATGTTCATTTTGTAATCAAAATTCTGCTCTGAAGAATTATCACAGAGATGCTGCCATGTTTATGAAATGTAGGCCTCATTGTATTAAGATAAAGGAGGTTCCTATTCATGCCACAGATTGGTTGTCTTTTGAGATATATTTTGTAGTCCATTTAGTCCATTTCCATAGCATGAAAAGAACAGAGAATTGTAATTAAGTGCAGTAGCATATACAACACTATAATCATAATTGCTAGAATTATATTCACAATTTTCCTCACATGTTTTGCAGATGCATTCTCTTTTATCCACATGCCATGTAGTTCATGTTCCCATTTTGTAGAAGCTGCCATCAATTTGTTGCCACATGTTTTATATGTCACCGTGGTTTTTTTCCTCCTCCTTTGTGGAGGAGAACAAGGCTCTGATTCACTAGAAATGTCCTGCGGATTCCATTGTTTCTCCAGTTTTCCAAGCCCTGAGGGGTACCTTTCATTCTGCATCTGGTTTGTCATTTGCTCAGCCATGTACTGGATTATCCACTTGAAAAGAAACTGCACCAATTGTGGGCTCAGCCCATCAGCCTGAAAGTTCAAAAAAGTGCAAAGTACTTCTCCCCGGGAACAAACTGCGAAATGGATTTGAGATCGGAATTTTTATTAATTACCAGTGGCATTTGTAAGCCCCCTGCTAAAGCCTGCCATAGCGCTATAAGTGCCATAATTTGTGCCAATTTATACTGTAAAATGCAAGGTCTCCATCCGGCTTTGGTATTAGTTACAGAGTCCTAGGTGGGACCTTGTTATTCAAAACTGATAGTATCTCAGGATCGCGATTTTTTTCTTCCCTTGCTAAAACAAGTCCATGAAAAGTTAGAAGTGATGCCGTGCTCTGAAAGATGGGCTTGTTACTGCTGGCTGCTCACCTTCTTGAGGAGGGCAAATGGCAGCCATCAACCTCTGTGAAATCCGGGAGGGAAGACATGCAATAGGCAGAGTGAAGCATCCGATGGCATCAATATCTCATACTGGCACTAGACCTGCACTAAAAGCCTGACTCTATCGTGCCTCCGAAGAACTGGATGTTTTCCACCAGAAGTCCAAGAGCTTCTGTTAGGTCACAGGGAAGGAAGACATCAGGCTACAGAGACCTTTCTGCACTATTTCTCTGTTCCCTCCCTCCCACCCAGCATGTAAAGTGTTCTGGATATTTTCTGCAGCTTTTATTTTTCTCAGTTGTTTGTTTGATTTTGCTTTGTTTGGTTGTTTGTTGTTTGGGGTTTTTTTTAATACATTTGTAGAATCTGTGCCAAGAAATGTGATGCTGCCGGGATATCCCCTTGCATCTAGAAAAAAATTTTCAAATGTATCAGCGATTACTATTTTGAGGTTTTTTTAATGTGTCAACTTTACTAGATTCAGAGTACTTGAAACATCTTGCACACAAATGAGACAAGTGTTTACGGTGACTGACTTCTTCCCCAGCCCCTCTATGGCTGATGCAATCACATTTTCTTAACATCTTCCTATTATCTCAAAGTCCTCTGCAAAAAAGAAATCAAAGGTTACGTGTGCATCTTCTAATGGACACATACCAGTCTTACTTTCACTTCCCCAAGGCATATTTTGTACAATGTTAGATAGAGCTTTAAAGCTTGGTGTGTGGTTTTTTGTTGGTTTTTTTTTTCTCTGTTTTTCATTTAAACTTGTGACTGGCAGGCATTTCCTTAGGTACACCTTTTAGTCTCTAAAGAAATAATTTGTTCAAAATCAAAGCAAATTGGGTTTTCATAGTGCTATTTTATCCTTCAGGAATGCGTTCATGTTCCATGTTTATATTCTTTATTTATCTCAGTTAAATGCACAAAATATTAACAGTGAAACAGGATCCTTGAGGGGCAGTGAGTTGAAAGAGTAGTTTGGGATGGAGAGAGGGAAAGCATCCAAAAACAGAGATTTGATTTACTTAGTTACTATAACAGCTGAAACACAGCAAACGTTTTACAAGGAGCCGCAGTGTTTTTACATGGAGGTCAGCAGAGTCTCTAACAGAAGATTAGCAGAACTGGTCTTCACCAGAGCTGTGCACTTCAAACACATGCCAGAAACAGAGGATGTGGTTGGGTTCACTGAAAAGGATCCTGGTGGGATCCTGTGGTCTGAGAGATGCTACTCCTGGTCACTGGGAGCCCGGCTGTGGACTGTGCCTTTGGATCTCAGCATCTGTTAAGACTGCATTGCACACAGTGCAGCCTGTGTTGCGATATGCACCTTGAAAGGATCAAAGGTAATTTGTAAACATGTAAAGAGCAGAACAAGGTGCTCGAGGCAGGATGGTGATATTTCTTTTTTCCATATCTTCAGTCGCAGCTTTTCAGTCATTTGTCTTCAGTCTTAACCCTCATCTCTCTGTCCTCTAAAGCAGGAAAATATTTCCATGATCGTTTTGCAAATAAGAATAATTAAGGCAGAAAATGAAACCTGTTACCTGCCTAGAGCCCCAAGGAAATCAGCACAAAGGCCAGCTTGCAATTCCTTACTCCTAGTCTCACACACAGGTCACCTCACACCCCTCCTTAACAGGGTATGAGCAACATGATGCTCCTGCACTGCTGGTCCTACCCTTGTGCTGTGTTCTCAGCCTTTTCTACAATAGGAGCCACAATAAAATATCCATTACAGCAGCTTGGAAGTAACCCCATTTAAAATACATTTGCTTCTGTGTCTGCATTGGCTATAAAGATGAAATAGGAATTTATGTGTGGCAATTTTCTGCATCACAATGTTGCTCCTTCAGAGGCTGAAGGTAAACTTGTCTGAAATTACCTAGGTATTCTGTGCTGCCACTGCAGACCTGTGTGTGACTTGCTCTTTAGAATCACCTGCTGCCTGCAAATGAATTTCAAATGGCAGGAAGGAAGGAAGGAAGGGAGGAAGGGAGGGAGGAAGGGAAGTAGGAAGGAAGGGAGGGAAGGAGGGAGGAAGGAAAGAAGGAAGGAAGGGAGGGAGGGAGGGAGGGAGGAAGTGAGGGAAGATGGATGGATTACTTTAAAAATTTGGAAAACTACATGTACTAAGTGAGTGCACTAAGTACTCAGACAAAAAGAAGATGTTTTTCCAAAGGAAAAAAACCCCACACCTGCAGTGTTTTTTTCTTTATGTCCTAAAATTTCTTCCCCTCAAGAACAGGAGTTATACACACAGAAATATCTCTCTAGCAGGAAGCCTGTTTCCTAGGAACACTTGTTTCTCTACAGGTTTGTGAGTTGGTTTTTTTGTTTTTTTAATCCCAGAATCTAAGGTTAGCCAATCATGAGCCTACATTAAATAAAAAGGTGCTTCTGTTGCATTTTGTACTCAGTCAAAACAAAGAGGAAAGAGGCAGCATTTTCTCTCTGAAAATTCCCTAAGCTATTTTTTATCCCACTGTGTAGGATTGTAAACAAAATAGTTTCATAGTATCCATTTCATTTATGAATGCTGAGAAATTTCAAAGCTAAAACAATAAAGTTTTTGGTTTGCTTCATGGAAGTGACCTATATTTTGACATCACATCAAGCAAAAAATCCACTTTTACTGGCAGTGTGTGGAGAGGCTGCCTAATGGAGAGAGGTCTGACCTGGGCTTTCAGAAGATCTGTATTAATTTTCCCCTTCAGCTACAAACTTGGTGTGATTTCATCTAACAAATACACCAGAAGGTAGCACAAAAGTAGAAAAATATACAAAGTTCATAGAATCAAACCAGAATGTACAAGTTGTACATAGATAGTTCCCAAAAGACTAGCATAATACATATTTAAATACAAAAATAACCTCTCCAAGGGTGGTTAAGACTTACAGCCACCCCTAGTCTCCAACAGAAAGTTTTTTTCATTTCATTTTCTCTCTCAAACCCCATCTGGGATTAGAAAAAAATAATCTTGTATTACTTGAAGCTGGGATTCACACAATTGTCAGGAATTTCACTTTCTCCTGAGACTTCTGCAGACTTGGGAGGTTTGGATGTGCTCCACAGGAGAAGCTCAGCTCTTGGAAGCCTATCGGAATATCAGTGATCATTTGGCTACACAGTGAGCAAGAGAGACCTTCATGAGATGTCTAATAACTCTTACTAATTCCAAGCCCTTGGACACCCTTTCTTTGTGGCATCAGTATGCAAGTATATACCCAGATGTGATCCAAACACGTGTTTGAAAGTTATGTGTAACTTAAAACAAGTAATTTAAGTTATATGATTATTTGAAGAGCCAAGCACCTCCCTCCCGTGGGTGTCTCACCATTCTCTGGGCTGATGTGATGTAGCTCATCCTCCACTGAATGATGAGCTGAATCATTCACAGATCTGAACACAATGATCCAGTGATGTGTTAGGGAAACTGAAGCAAGTTCTGAGTTAAGCGGGGAGAAAACAAGTGTTGGAGTGTAATTATATAGACACAACAGAGGGGCTTAGGGTGGTAGCCCTCCATATCAGCACCTTGCTGATGCTGTCACTTTGCTTTCAATTTTAGAGTCATCCTGAGTTCTTCATTGTGCCCATAACACAAAGCAAGCACACTCTGAATTTCCACAGCCCTTGAGGTGTAAAGTAGATAGTCCTCTAAGGACACATCCATCTTTTCCTAGCCTGGTATGATCCAGGTTCTGCAACCAAATGAAAAAAAATAGTTTTCTTTTTCTCTTCTGATAGCCAAGCTGGAAGGAAGAGGTATCCGTTTGATTCAAAAACAGATTGGAAAGAGGAAAGTTTAGGCAATTAAAGGGCAAAGAAAGAGCAGCAGCCCTGGAAATGGGAGACTGAGAGTATAGACTGAGAGCAGGTACAGGGATTTAAGGGAGGCTGGTACTCTGTGTGCATCGCACGGCAGAGGTGTAGGACTCAGGGTAAGGGTATAACCATGCTGTGGGACCAGGGGTTGGCAGGGAAACTGAGGTCAGATAACAAGCAAGAGGGAATAAAATGGACTGGGAAAACAAAATCAGTTGGATGGGATTAGGAGTGACGAGAAGTGTGTGAAAGCAAATCTGGAGTTATTGCGGGGAGGGGGGTTGGGGAAGGGGGAGATGGTTCAGTAGGAGATCTTGAAAATGAATAAGAGGAAAGTAGAAGGCTGAGAACAGGAAGGGTGGAAGAGCCTCTCTGGACTAGAAGTCTGGGAGCAGTGCTAGGAAAGACTGGAACAAAATCCTTGCATTGACAGAGTCGTAATAAATAGGGAAAAATGAGCGGCCGTTCAGAATGGCTGATATTTTGGGTCATCCCACCAACGCACTCATACTAGTGGTGTTGTCTGAATGCAGAATGAGTCAGTGCTTGGTGCTGCCAGCCCACGCTAACCGTCTGCACACCCACCAGCAGTGGGGTTACTAGCATGTTACTCCTTCCTTTTCACATCCCGCAGAGACCTCACTAGTGGGAACTCTGCAAGCCACATTTGCAGCAGAGAGCCTCATGGAGCTTGCAAAAATGTGTGCCAACCACCCCTTAAGTGGAGCTTCTCTGCTTTTGAGGTTATCTCTTATTTTGGTGACAGGAGTCTGTGAAATGTAACTAAACTTTCCAATCCTACCAATGAATTGTGTAGGTTTTAATACTATGCCAAGGAATGAGATTTGATTATCATTATTTATAATTTATATTTATTTTTATTATCAATAATGTCATTCTTGAAAGTCTAGCAAACTACATGCAAAAATCCTCCCTAAAAACATAATTATAATAAGGTTGCAAAAATCAGGCATGGAACGGTTAAATACATAAGAAACCTTAAATCATTGTATTCTTTTCTCACTCTCCACCCTACACTAGAATACAGCTGGAGTTCATTAATATTTTTGAGCACTTAGAATGATAGAAAATCCTACATGGAAATGAACAGAAAAGTTTGGCTAGATAGTGTTCAGGAACAGGAAAACATAACAGCAATAACACACCAAAAACAAAAAAAAAAAAGTCACAGACTGCATAAGAAAGAGGCAATAACACACTGTATCATTGGCGAGACCTGGTCATTCAGAAAAATTCTCTATGATCATGTAATTAAAGACCTGTAGATATATATGTATATTTAAAGGAACACAAGCCACTAAAATTCTCTGGAGAGCCTGACCTTCTGTTTGTTAATATTATTCTTTTGGTGGGGATTGGGATGCAGAGGGGGGATCATTATCTTTGCGTATGTTTGCATGTGCATATGTATTACAAATAGTAAAGCTTTACAGTTTGTTTCCCGTGATATTTAGGATATATAACAAATTTCAACAACTGCAAATGGTTCCTGTGGCAGTCCTTTACACCAGCTTTGGTATAGGGAGACAGATGCAAAGTCTTGGCCTAAAAAGACACTTCCACAACAACTTAAATATTATATACTGCACAAGGCACACTGAGAATTGTCTTCTTCTGGTCTCTCAGTGAAATGACATCACGATCCATCACAAATATAAAAAAGAAGAAAAATACATTTCTTATTTCCAGGTCAACTTCTTGTCATAACCAAAGGGAACCAGTTTTGCAGGTGTAAAGGCACCAAATAGTGAAGAACTTTGTTCTCTTTGCACAATGCAATGGTCTAAGGATGCAGCTGAAGGATGTTCATGTACAAAGCAAGAATTACCAAAACCCATACTATCCAAATTTTTGTCAGTGTTATCTTTACTAGATTTATACAAATGCATATATTTAAAACCACAAAGAATACCTTCAAATGCAATGCAAAAACTTCTACCAAGGAAATTTTCAACTTTCTAGTATTTTCTCCCATGAGGTCAAAATGAGAAAACAGAGCGTCTATGGCAGGTGTTCCTTGTCATGCTCAGTTTTACGGTATGGAGGCACTCAGCCTAGAGTGTAAGGCCCTCTACAGAACAGATCTGCCGCCTGAACAAATGAAATATGGGGTTGGTCTTTTTTCAAAAGGTATTTCTGATTAATGTTGACAGATCACTGTGGCACTGATGATCAATTAGTTAATGTTTGTACAGTACTTTGGAGATGTAAAAATCTTTAACTACTGAGCATTGCTATTATGAGTACACTTCAAGATCCTTAGGTAACTGTTGGGAGTACAGTAGACATGATCTTAATCTATTAATAGCCCTTTATAAGTGCAGTTGTTCACAGACTGCCAAAACATAGCTATTGTAGTATTATTCTTTTTTCTTTTTCTTTTTCTTTTTTTTTTTTTTTTTTCCCAGATAGCATGGGTGTCATGAATGTTAATAGCAAGCAAGCAAAATTGCTCCTGTCATCTTTTTTCCCCGTTTTGTACATACAGTATATGAAAGAGTCTGTCTCCTTAAAATGACAGGAGAGAATCACAACCCCCTAAGACTCCAATCATCTGCATAAGGTCTTTAATTTGGGATCTGAGTACCAGATAATTAGTAGCTGAGGTAGAATCACACTGCTTTGTGAGTCCCATGGCCCAATTAGTAAATCAGATTGTAAAAGGTTACTAGAATAGGCCTTTAATCTTACCGGCATTTTACTGTTATTGCATGTGGTAGACAGAGCATCCTCTATTACGGACAGGAGGAAGAAAAAAATCAGTGTCATAGCAGATAATCTGCTGATGTAAATTGGTGCAGCTCCTTATTTACATCTGCTGGGAACTTGGCTCCTGGCCTTATAGACACTCTGTATAGCACCTGCAAATTGATCTCAAGTAGCCAGTAAGGGTAAGTGAAAAACTACTTAGCGAGGACATGTGTGTCTACCAATGAAAAGCAAGAATAATAACCTAAAATCACAGAAGCAACAAGCTTTCCAAGGAAAAGAAATCCGTGTAAACTCAATTAAGGTCAGAGAAGTAAGAGCAAGAAAACAGTTAGGGCAACAAAAATGTTTTTGAGTAATTCTCTTATCTCTTCACACGCAGACATGCACAATTACACCCTCACACACACATACACACCCCAAGTGTGTACTGGTGTTGGTAGTTTCTGAGGGGACTTTTCAAAGGGGTGCATTTCAGAGACAATGTGGAGCTGCAGGTAAAGGTCATTCACACGCCTGATCTAAAGCTCCCTCTGTCCAACCTGCTCTGGGAAGACCCCACACCCGAAATGGGGCCAGCAGGAGCCGGGGGCGGGGGGTGGGGGGGGGGTGGGGTTTGGGAAATGACTGGTGGTGGTACTAAGGGTGTTAGCCAGGATGAAGCAGCATGGGTAAGGAGTGGGGCACCTTACTGGTGCCGCATAGGTTGGCACTTCTAGATGTACAAGAGGTCGGAGGGGGACAAGGACAGGCTGGCAGAGGTGGACCAGCAGCCTTTACCCAGCACATCCCTGCATGGGCTTGGACAACCACTTCATCTCTGCTGCCTGCTTACATCTCCTGCAAAATGGAGATGATAGCTCTGCAGAATGCTTTCTGGGTATAAAGTATTAGCAATACTAATTCTGTTTACAGGATTATTTGTTCCTCTTAGTGTTACAGAAGCCTGTTATTAGTCCCCAGCTCTCATTTATTTTTTGCTCAATGCTGTCCACACAGTTACCAACTCTCATTACGAAAATAATTGCTGCCTGTATCACTGTGTTTTTGTTTGATAATATATTTCATGTTCAGGAGGGCCTATTAAAATTATCTGGTCTGACCTCCCACACAGTGCAAGCATTATATTCTTACCAAGCCATTCTTACAACAAATCTCACAGCAGAGCTATTAAAAATACCAGCATATGTTCATGGACCAGGGTGCCACTGTATCAGACACATAACAAGGGATAACTCCTTCCCTGAATAATTTGTAGTTCAACTGGATCCTGCAGTAGGGTGAAAGGGAAGAAATGTGGTTGTCTTTAAGATTATTAAGAGAATTTGTGGAAGGCCCAGAGAATAAATCTTCTAGCTCCCAGCACATTGTTTTACCCCCACAGTCATCCTTTGTGTGATGAATTAAAAAAAAAAATAATAATCTTTTGTTATGGTAATTCTCTGTCACCTTTTTTTTTTTTTTTAAAAAAAAATCAATGTAATTTTAAAAGATAATTTCAATTTATTTCCTGAGAAGACAGGCAAACTTCAAGTTTTCTTCCCAACAGCTGAAGTCCTGAAGAACCTCTGCATTGGTATCACAGGCTTTCTGCCTGTGCCATGGCCTGAGCTTTCCTGATATTACACACTACCCATCACTGTCATTGCCAGCAAGGCAGCCTTATGAAGATGGAAAGCCTCCCATGTTAATTGTCAGAGCCGTGCTCTCAACCTGCTGCACTGGGCATTAGCCTCACAACTCCCATTAGGCCCCACTGTGTTGAGTCAAGAATCAAGTGCATAAAGGATGTCAGGCATTGCACGCTCGCGGTAATCAGATTTGCTGGTCACTTAGCCCCAGCTGCACTTAAAAATGTGTGTTTAGAATGAAAACGTTGGATGGCAGCAAAGCTGAAATACTTGACAGCAGGAGGGGTTTTTTTAGGCCACCTAAAATATACTTCAGAAGCCAAAGTACAAGGAGAATCATCCCAGATTGCTAATGCAGTGTTGGAATTCAAGTAGGCTTTTACCAGAGCAGATGTTGGTACTGTCACAGCAATTACACTTTCCAACTACACACTTTCCTGTGTACGTGGAGTTATTTATATGATTATTTGCACTGTCTGGAGGCCACAGTCTCTATCAAGCCGCCGTTGTGCTGAGTGCTGGATGAGTACAAATAAAGAGACAGTCCCTGCCCTGTTGAGCTTCCAGCCTGCAAAATAATGTCATTACTTCGGCTGGGTGTCATAGTTCAAGGAGAAGCACCCTGGCTGGAGGGGAAATAGCTGGAACTGCAGGAGTTGGTCCGTCTTCCCCCTTTCACAGAGGAACATAACACATAATAACAGCCGGCTCATTTCTCTTCACCCCGTGCTCCCTGCTGTCAAACTCTGCTCGCTGCCTTGACATCTGACAAGCAAACCTTTCCTTCAGCCTCACCTTCTATTTTTTCTATTTTTTTTTTCCCAGGAGCACATTATTAGCAACATAAATTATGATCTGTGGTCAGTGTCATTGATCACATGGGACTCAAAATTTAGTGCTTTAAAATAAAAATGTCAGTCTGGCAGGTGCATGTGGACAGCTCTGGGGAATATTTTTGACAAATATGAGATTTCTTTGGAAACAGAAGTTCGGAAGGGAGAAGTATTGGCCGATTTCGTTCAAGTTTGATTAAGTAAAAGATTATTAGGAATATTTTTTTCCACATAGTCCCACATTTCTTTAAAAAAAGCTATACTGAAAAAAAAGAAAGATAGATTAAAATGTTAATTAATAAAAATTATGGCAATGAAATTGAGTGCTCTACTTGAATTAAAAATGTAATAAATTAAGATTACCCAAAACAAAGCTAAATATTTTGGGGGAAAATATACATGGAAAGTAATATTCTTTAATCTCTACTGTCATCTTAGGTTTTTATTTCTTTCACTGACCAAGCTCAGAAATGGGAGCAGTCGTGCAGCTCTGTTCATTACTTGGAATTTAGGGCCATTCTTATTTAAATGACTGAGAAGAAACTTTCAAGGAAAAGTCATTTGTATTTGGAATTGTCCAGACACAAATCACCAAATCCAAAATAAAATTACAGAGGGGGTTAAGGTCTGAGGTTGGGTTTGGGCTCCTCTTCATATGCAACTTGAAGCCCATAGACTTGTGCAGTATATTTAGATTTTCAAAAACAACAGACGGAAAGCAGCTACTTAGATTATTTCAGGCTGGTAGTGGGGCTGAAATGAATATTTCTTACATAGGTTTGAGAGTACTGCACATGTTATAATTAGAGCTGTAAAAGGAGTGGAGGTTTTCATCTCTTCCTACTGGCATGGCAGCCCTGCTTGTTGGCTATTTATTAGCTGTGAAATTGCCATCAAAAATTTCCATTGCCCAAGGTTGTATGGAAACTAAAAATTACGGTAATGACCTCTGTTTGGCTTTGGTACACTGCCTAGGAAAAGGAGATTTCTCCCACCACCCCACCCCAGTGTTTGATCACCTCCTGTATGGTTATATTCAGACCTGAAGGACCAGGGGCTTAAACATATCAGCAGAGCACCAGAAAGTGTCCATGGAGCAGAAGGAACATTCTTGAATCTTTTTTTTTTTAGGAGTGACACCATTGATGGTGGTAGGTTACTCTGCTTTCTAAGTTCCTCCTTTTACATCCCCCAGGCCTCTGATGGCCTAGCAAGAATGACAAACTAGACCCAGCCCCTCAAAATTATTTTAAGAAAGTTTAATTTTAGCATTTCATCTCATTTCTTATGTTTTCTTGGCAATCCAGAACAGAACAGCAAGTGTTACCTTGTGGTGAAGGGCTGATCCCAGACACATATTTTTTTTAAATTGGTATCTTTAATTTGCACATGCACAGGCTGGAGTAGGTCACAAAGAGGCAGTAATCTGCTTTCTGGACTCTGGCTCTAGCTCTGGCAGCCCTGCAGGGTGTCATCTCCTGAATGCTTTCTGTGGCTCCTGCTAGATTATTTTTGCTAAATACTTTACATTTAGCTCTCACTTAGAGCCTTGCATTACTTGTCTTTTAGCTTGCCCCTGAGGATCCAGCCCTGAAGTACATTATTTTTTCCCCAGGCCTATTGTCTGATGCTGGCACAAACGGGGGAGTTACAAAGGCAGAAGATCAGACTGACACAAACTTGCAGGCAACTATTCACTGAGCTTCGGATGTTGAGCAGACAACTATCTGCAGATCTGTTATCCCCTTGCTGTTTCTTCAACCAGTTTAGGGAATACAAATTTTTGCTGAACATCAGGTCTATTTTCTGCATCAGAAATATATTGCACACCAATAGCAAAGTGGAACACCAGACCACTTCGTTACAGCTAGAGTCCTTTAGCTTACCGTCATGAAAAAGTCACACTTGGTAGGACAGAGGGCCCCCAAGGCTGTGCAAAAGCAGTCATAAACATTACCCATAGATGAGAACAGCAGAGAAATTCCAGACAAACATTCTGGCTATGATCAGACCACACATGTATTTTCTGATAGTCCAAGAGACTATTTCTGAGAAGCTGTGATTGCGAGATTACAGCTGGGTTTTGCTGACAGCGTCTTTGGCTTTTTAATTTGTTCTATGATCATTGCTAAATATGAACAAAAATCCACTCCGTTGTCCATAATTTGAGGCATACAAAACGGGAGTATAACACACTAAAAAAAAACAAAAATGCTGTAGGGGTTGGAGTCACGGTTCCAGTAGCACGCTGTTCATTTTTTCCACATATAACAATCCTGCTCCGTCTCCAAAGTATTCATCTATTTTCCCCATGTTTCTCAACATTTATACCAAAAAAATTCCAGCTGACCTGTTGACATCCCAGGGCCCTAAGTCATTGGTAGTCCATGCAAGTAGGACCTCTAGAGGCATGTCAGCAAGAGCTGAGGACTGACAACGGTGTGACACTTCTTCCTGTGGTCCAAGGGTCTGTGACTCACTAATGAGTCCCTCTGTGGTCTCACTCTTGGTTTTAGTGCTTTCAGAGGACTGGCTTGTCAAAGCACGGTCTGTAGTTACATACCTAAGCCAAACCCAGACTTCTGCTGGCTGATGTTACACCACTGGAGAGTGCCGTGCTGATGTGATTAACCCCAACGGGGCAGGCAGAGGTTTCCTTCACAGACATGTAGCCAGGACCAGCTTTCACTCCTCAGTCATTAGAGTTTTATTACTGGAAGCAATGCAAAAGTAAATAAATGATCATTGCTTCATTTCACAGAGCAGTAAGACCACTTGCACACACCATCTTGCTCGCCTGCAGCTCCTAGCAAAGCATGCAACCATGTGTTATGTGAGTTAAGGGGAAATATAGGCTTGATTTGCTGGGTATGGGCTAATTGTCTAAGGCTTTGCCTTCCTGTAAGCCCTGTGAGAGGCCTGTGCTTTGTTCCAGCATGGGAATGGATTTAGTGTGTTGGATATGGTGTCAGTCTTATCACCCGTCCTTACTGTGCTGTGACTTCAGTTTTCATATCAAGGAGCACACGAGGTCGGCACCTGTTCCGTGGTCATCAGAGCCCAAACGCAGCTATATTTTCCCTTCCTCTGCTAACCTGGTGATCGATCATTTCTGTTCCCACACTGGCGGGGTATCCCACAGCAGTCACTGTAAAGAAGTGGTGAGGTGTGCAAGCCATAGATTTCTGTCCCTGGATAGTGGGGTGACTGGAAACATTCCAGGGGAGACACCAGTAGAAATCCACATCAGCCGGTGTGAGCCAGACTCTTCTAGTTTTTGGGGTTTGGGTGGGTTGTTGTTTTTTTTCTTGTGGTTGTTCTTTCTTTTTGATACAGACTCTCATGGATGTCTCATCACTTTTAATACAGGGTTCTGGGCAGCGTTAAACAAAGGAAAATTCTACTAATAAGCAATTATCTTCACTGAAAAAAATATTCAAGAGTTTAAATGGTCTCTTTTGTAAGATCTTTAGAAAATTTACCTTTGTGTATATGTAATAAAATGGGTAGGCAATATCTTTGAGAAAGCTGAGTTTGCCTTTAGGGAAGAATTAGGCAATCTGAAAATTCCTCTCTGAAATGTCTCTTTTGTTGAGCAATTGAAGCTGCCATAATTAAGCAGTGTTTTGTTCTCACACAGGTTTGTTTACATTTGAGAAAATGCAATGGAACAATTAAAATTTAATAATATGGTAAATAAGATCTGAATAATTTATTCAAAGCAAATAAAATGAATGTTGATGATCACATTTTTTTGAGACTAGAAGAAAAAACTGACTCCTAACACTGTATAGAAATTTTATTCTTTTGTTTGGAACAAACATGTTTATATTGGTTCCATCATCAAAGAAGAAAATACAAGTATTTCTATTTAGGGACAGAGGTAAAGCATGAACTCATTTGAAATCAGATGAACTTCAATAATATAGAAATTATTAAATGCCAAATACTCACTTTGAAATATCATATGCCAATTTTTCTCCTAGAAGTAGTTTTATATATGTGTACTCTATTGTGTAGTTATGCATTTTTTCACACTTTCGCAATGGAAATAGAGAACCTGATTTTCTGCTTTTAACAGTAACTGGATCTGTATCATTAACTTCAATAACACACAACCAAAACTAGTATTTTTATTATTTGTTATAAAGTCATCTAGAAGTCCTAGACAAATAAATTAATCAAATGACATTTTACCTATGTATAAAAGCTTTCAAGTTAAGTGCACGCTTTGTCATTCAGACTCTAGTACTTCACATGAAAATCTTTTTCCAACAGTATATATTTAGCTTTTCCACTGAAACAGGCTTAAATAGGACAAATGATGCATCTTCTATACACTTCATCAAATATTTTCTATCTCATAATACTAACTTACATAGTCAGTAAAGGAAGTTGTGTTTATTTTCCTCCAAATTTATTGGTTTTAAATACAGAGGAATAGCTTTGTATGATTTGCAGCTCAAATTAGTACACTCAGGAAACATGTTCATGGATGGCTGCAGAAGTCTGTAAGTCCTGGGTTCAGTGACTCATGGGCCACAAACAGGAAAGAAAAATCGTTTGGCCATATTTAATATAAAAGAATAACAACAGAGCACCTCGATGAAAAACAATAGGAACAATCCTTCAGAACTTTGGCCAATCTTGCCTTCAACATCCAACAGCCCAGTGCTCTAAATTTGAAGCATAGCCATGGGTTTGATAGCATGTCTGGCCCAACAGAGTAAAGTTATTACTTCAGCTCTAGGGAATGTAACAGGAACAACTACTAAACCCATAAAATGCAGAGTCAAAGACATATATGGACCATCTGAGGTTTAATGTTTCTTGCATCCTATGGTGAATGCAATGCAGTGTATATAACCAGGTCCTGCATCATGGCTGGACTGAACTGAAAAGCAGCTTTCAAACAGCATAGCAGAACCCCAAGAAACTGAAAGCATAGCTGAGTGAATGCAGTGGGTTTTTAATTGAAGGGCTCGGTCTGTCTTCCATGCATACGACCTGAATGGTATTGCTTATTTTTGTAGCTTCATATATAATAAGAAAGAACTAAAACTGAGGCCGCTAGCGCTATTTCAGGCTACCAGTAAAAACAGGGAGCCTCTCAGACATCTGCTCAAATTTCAGGGTTATTTTCTGTCCTTGCAATAGGCTGTAATATATACTGAGCGACATCCACAGCAACTACCAGAGTTATTCATGTAAATAATGAAAGAGAAAATAAAAGAGCCGATCCGATGAGACAAAATGATAAAAATGAATAATCAAGATGAATACCCAGGATTAAGATACAAAGGGATGACAGGAAAAAAGGATGGGGAAAAGGAGATTCTGATCAGATTTTAGGACACCAGTGAGTATTGTTTGGTGACACCCTCAGCCTGCTGAAGAAGTGTCCATTTTGACGCTTTCTTGCAAGAGTGGCATGTTTTGCTGCATGGCCTACATGTGTGATTTGATCCTGTAATCACTCACCCAGGTCATTCCACTGGAGTGTTACAGATTCATAATCATGTTAAAATGGAGAAACCAGCACTGTTATTGAAATAGGCAGTCTTGTTCTTTCCATGCCATGTGTCTTCTCCCTTTCCATCTTGGCACAGTCCTCTAACCTGACATTAATCTGGAAAGAAAATAACAACAACAACAGCAATAATAACAATAATAATAATAATAATAATAATAATAATAATAATAATAGTTTGACCTGCTCCTTAGTTCATCTGATCGCCTAGCTGCACAAAGGTTGATGTTGAATATTTTGCTCCAGGTTTTCTCTTTTTATTCTGACAAATGAAAGCCTACAGGTTGGGTCCACAAATCCTTCTTCAATGTATTACTGGGGGAATGTCTGAGAAGGGTGTGAAGGACAAAGATGTCAGGGCAGATCTCAAAGAACTTGAAGGAAAGACCAACTTGCTCAAAAACCTGAAGTCTGCAAGTCTTCTCTGGTCGGTGTTGAACCACATCTCCACCATTGTTATAGTAAGTGGGAAAAGCCTTTGACCGTGCATGATCCATATATGGCCAGTGATATTTATCTAGCACAATGTGTCTAGATAAGAGCAAAATCAGAGTGGGTTTTGGCTTTGGTTGGACAAGGTGGCTTAAAGACATTCTCCACCAATGAGGCTTAGGGAGTCTGAAGAATGGATATGAAATGGAGTGAGCCAGGGGGTCTCACATAGCAGACGTGCAAGGGTTGTCATGCCTACTTCTGCCAGACTGGAAGAGGTGCTTTCTGTGATTACCCAAAACCATAACTTTGACACTTGAAAGCATAAAAATGATCTTCAGGCTTAATAAATTGCATGGTAAATAAGCCTTTCTGACGTCCTCAACATCTTAGACCCAGCGTGACCCTAGCTGGAGTGAGCTCGTAGCTACTTTTGTGTTTCACCGCAAAACTCAAGGCTTAACCTACAGTATCAAATTTAATAATGTTGGACAAGCAGTCGTAACTGTCTAAGGCTGCTAAAGCTCATTAGCTAGCCAACAGTTGTTTTATTAATTGCTGTAACATCCATAAATAGAAAACTCCACTCATCCATTAAGTATATATCGTTTGTACCTGCAGATGTGTCTTTTGTAAAGCAAGTCGTCTGTACCAATAATAAACAGCAAAACTTCAACAAAATCTCACTAAGAAACTAGTCCTCTCAGTAGGTTTTATTCTTCCTCATCCTTCACCACTAACTCTTGTGCTTTATTCTACAAATAATTTAGCTCTTTGCTATCAGTGAGCAAAAACGCTTCCTACAGATTCAGCGATATCTTTTTTTTTTTTTCCCCCGTCTGTTGAGGCATTTTTCTTTGCTGTGCTCTGGAAATTTGCCAAAAGGGAAGGAGATAACACTTCTGAACACAGGGTAGACAGCAGATGTAAATCTGAGGGAGAGCTGGATTACAGCAGCTGACGGATGATGTGGAGATTTCACAAAGGCTATCTTGCTTATTCTCACTGAATCTGAGGTTTTCTTCTTGCATTTATGTCAGTGAGAACAAGGACAGTTCAAATCACTTACCAAAGGAAGACCAGGCTTGGTTTTTTTTTGTAATTACAGGAATTTTGCCCTTTTTGGTTTGGTACTTCAATTTAATGGAGCCAGGCCCTGCCATTGCAGGTGGGAATTCACCAGAGAGGTAAGAAAGTGCTGCATGAGGTGGCTGCCTACACTTGCTAGAATAACCAGTTGCATCTTTACTTTCCACTGTGTTTAAATTGCAAAGTTGAAGAACGGGATATTGAGAGAGATGGTCTTTGAAAGCTGCACAGTGTTTGGAGCTTTCAGTGGTCTTTGAAAAAGAACAGGTTCCTTTGTTCGGGGTAACTTGCAAGGTTGAAGTTTTGGGTCATCAATTACCTTGTTTATAAGACACAGAACTAGTGGAAGACGGGTTAGTGATTTCAGCCTATGTAGTATTTTATTCATGGAAAGCTTGGATTGTGCCTTCCAAATCAAGCAGGTTGCACTTCACTAAACCCAGCCTGGTGGGTGACTCTCACATACGATGTCCATTCCAGCAGCAATCAGGTTTTGGCCCAAGAAAGGGTTTGATGTATACTTCAGTGTGTGGGATTTCTTGTTAAGTATGATGCATTTGCTTTAAAGAGAAATATAGGTACTCATCTGAGATGATGGGGTTCACCCTGTAGTGGCTGCTATGGCTGGATGATGCTCTTGGATTCCCTGACCTGAGGACCAGATCCACCTCCCAATGCCTAGTGGCACTCAACGGAAAGGCTCCTGCTCTGTCAGATGTTTCTGGATTAAGTCCCTCCTCCAGAATTAGAAGTAGCTCCTTCTCAGAGAAAAAGAAGAAAGAGGAAAACAAGCTCTAAAACAATTAGACAATTAAGGATGCTCTTAATTTTGGGGGTTTTGTGTTTTGTTTTTTTTTCCTGAGGGCTGCTTTAGGCATTGTATTGAACAAGTATATAAAAACAGCCTCTTGTGAATCACAATTGTTATGTAATTCCTTTCAAATAAAGACTTGGCTCTTTGCCCCAGATAGAATAAAGGATTATTTTTATATATATATATGATTTTCTATTATATTATAAGCAGGATGTTAAGTTTAAACATTGGGTTTCTTCCCTGGGGAGAAGACTGATATATTCAGGTCTGGGATGGTGTGTCTCAGGCAGGCTTTTTGTTCCCCTGTTTATGCTATGCTTAATCAAGCTTCATTTCTTTTACAGTGCTTAGCTTGGACAAATATCTATCTCTAACCCTTATTTAGCAATTTATGAGAAGCAGTCCTTCTTTTACTGTCCACTTGCAAGTGTTCAGCGAGGCTGCTTTTAATTTTGCAGTTATCTTTGCCTTCTATGGTCCTGTTAAATATATCACTGAAATATCTTCCTAGTTTACATGTGCTATTTCAACAAAGATCATATAACTAAATAGCAGAACGACAACAGAAATATACTTTACTCTAAGTAGGTGAGTAACAATGATGGTTTACCAGCACAAGCTGTAGAGCAAAGTCCTCTGCTAGTAGGTATATTATGGGGTTGCGTTGATACCCCTTTTACAATTTAGTTATGACAACCATGCAGACGTAGCCTTGCAGCCAGAAGAAATCAGCTTCTTCTTTATAGCAGCACTTTATTACAGGAGCTGGGGTGACTGCAGCAATTTGACAGACACTGGCCACTAATAAAGAGCAAGGACGAGCATCCAGATAATGGATGCCGCGTCCTTCTCCCAGATGTGCCGCAAAGTTCCTATCCTGTGCAGCCCTTTGTGTCCCAGCACCATTACTGATGGCATCAGGTCTTGTCCTGCTGAAGGCTGGATCCAGCTGAGCCCAGAAGAGCACCTCCAGACCCAAGTCCTTGCTTGGTTTAGGTGCTGGTTGCTCTTAGATGTTACAATTGCATGACCTTCAATATGCTTTATATTCTCACCATCAGGCTTGCAACACTTTCAAATAGTTCTTCCATATATCTTAACAAGTTTGTGTAAACAGGTCTGGGTGATCTTCCAAAAGCAGGTGGGGATGAAATAAGAGCAGTCATGGGAAGTACAGAATTGGAAGCCAAACCTTAAAAATCAGCAGGATTTTTTTTTTTTTTTTTTTTTTTACAGCATGTGATAGAACTGTGGGAATTAACTTAAAAATGTTACAGTGTAGTACAGTCTCAATAGGACAAGAAGCAGGGACATTGGTGGGAAAAAAATACTGTTTATATGGCTTTCACACAATAGGTACATGAAATTTGTGGTAGGTTTTGAAAGTACATGTACCCTGGGATATGTCAGTTCTCTGCCTTGCTTGTAACTCATGAACTACTGCCTGATCTGCTTTACCTAATGATAGATAGAAGATTTAGATAAATATTCTGTTTTAAAGTGTCAAAAAAAAACCCATTTATCCAAAGCAAATATATTTCTAGTTTCTGCTTTTTTTATTTGTTTGTTTGTGATTTGAGTTTTTTGTTTGTTTGTTTACATAAGTGAAATTGTTAATAGAACATAGTTGGCAAAAAAAAAAACTAACACAAAAAAAACCAAGAAAAACCAACAAAACCCCAACAAAACAACCAACCAAAAAAACCCCAACAGTAACACAGTAATAACAGAAACTACAAGAGTTGTTAAACATTAGCATCCTGATTTGAGATTTTATTGCCCTGCCTATAAAAGAGAAACAAATACGGATTAAGGAATTTGGGTACACAAATTAATGAACTGCAGCTACTAGAATTGTCCTGCGTGATCACGCAGCTTTCACTGTGGAATGAATCTGACTTCCCCACAGTGGCAGCAAGTGGCCACTTCACCTCTCTGGGCCTGTATTTTACTAATTACATGCTGACTTTTGCACCAGCAATATCGGGGACTGCACTGAATTTGGGACCTCGCTTCTCAGGGAAGCTTAGACAGGGAAGCGAGTTCTGCTGTGCCTTGGAGCTGGAGCTGGCAGTAGAAATAGGTAAGAGAAAAAAAGTATGGATGAGAAGGAAAGTTAACTTAGTCCTATTTGATATAATATTTTTATTAACTCATATGTCATTCTGAATAAATTATTTCCTAGAAATGGTAAACAGAGAAGTGTACTTTGCAGCACTATCCTTAAAGTACCACCTATTAATAAGGCACTTTTATGAAACTCTGTGCTAGAAGAGGCCCACAGATGGATTGAGAAATATCTCCTGAGCTGGATGATCCCAAACCAAGCTGAAAACAGGGAGGAATCAGATCTGAGAGGCAGCTTTTGTCAGTCTTGTAACACTACAGAAATGCTAAGCGTTATCACTTGGGGTACATATCCAGCCCCTTCAAGAAATTGTATAATCCACCAAACTAGCCACAGAATTAGGCTGCGTTTAAGATTAGTTTGATCCTTAAATACGCAGGAAAGCATATGGAAGTGTAAGGTTCTTGAATTGTAGATTTTTCTCTCCTCAGATGTGCTTTTGCAAAGGATAATGCGAATCTACTCTTTTATAGTGGGGTTCATTCACTGGGGGAAAAAAAAAAATAGGCACCTGGTGAAAACTTGGATGAAAGCTCTTCATAATTGCCTTTTCACCCTGATCAGTTGCTAATAGGAATCACTGCATTCCTTATAGTTTCTAAAGGAAATCACTAGGCTGGTTTCGGATACCCTGATTGCAGTAGTGAATTTGCCAGTGTTTTGATTCTAATTGTAGATACTTCTGGTTCCAATCAATGTATGGTCTGCTCCTGATTCGCTAGATACGACAGTAGAATGACCCCAGCAACTGAGGAGGTGTAAGTTTGGTAAGGAAATTGTCTCTGGGTTGTTGGGTGTGTTTTTTTTTTTCTGATTTCCACCCCCTCACCCCCCACCCCCAACTTACACAAGTCTCAGCCTGGTCAGGAAGACCTAATCATGGGTAGAGCTGGGACTAACAAGCTAAACCTCACTACGTAAAACTGAGGCAGTTTTAATTATTAAGGCAGTGTCTACTTATTTTAAGCAAATATAGAATTACAAAGGTGTATGAAGGTTTTACTAAGAAGTTTGTAAAGACTGGTATGTAGCTAAGTCCTCAACACAGCAGTTATAGCATCATTCTACATCGGGATGCTATGGCTGAAGCTAGGTTGGATAACTGAGGTAAGAGAACAGATTATGGTATGTCACCATGATGCCTAATTACTGAATTTTTAAAGGTGTTTTGTACTACGGATTTAAAGTTTTGCTGCTTTTCAAGTTGCTTGCAGCCCCAAAACTCCTGTGGTCACTCAGTTTTTCAGGGTTGGACATTTTCCTCCCTGAAGTTGCTTCCCCAAAAGCCAGACCTACCTTGCCTTCTCTACAAGCTGTAATCAGCACCAGGTCACAGCAATTAATTCACTTCAAAAAGCTGTGGCTGCACAGACCCATATGGCTGCTTCCCATGCGACTCTGTAAGCTAATTAGACTTGACTTTGTTTTGCCCTCTTCCATTTTCCTCTACCTGAGGACCCAGTTCTCCAGTGCCTCAAACTCTACATCCACGTGCAACCCCTCTGAAAACTGCTTCTTGCCACTAGGAAGCTTTCCCATGTATCCAACCTAATTCCTATTTTTAATTCAATTACAATGTTTTGTGTCTGGCACAGGGACAAGAAGTTTGTAGCTGCGTAGATTTAAAGGGACTGCTGTGACTAACTTTGTAGAGGAGTGGTCTGTATTTATGAATGCCATGTTGTGGAGCTGGGCTTGGAGCAGAGAAACCAGGGCAATTCTCCAGGATCCTAAGTGCTTGGGGTCAGCAAGCCAAGTTCGATGACGATGGGAATTATCCAACCTAGAAACAGCTTCTACCTGGGGCAGCTACACACCTACTGCAGTTATTTCTACATTGCAAGTCAGTTGTGAGCTGCAGATTTCTATGAGCGTAGTCATGTCAGGTAAGGATGTGCAGGTGTTCAGTCCCTGACTGGCACAACTGTGATGCCAGAAGCACTGCCAGCAGCCACAGGTTTTGCTGGCAAAAGTATCTTTCTTGTGGTAAACGTTGTTTTATCCAGAGTAAGACAATTTTATTTTATTTTATCAGCACAGAATACAATGCTGCTGTTTAAACATAGCTGGAATACTTAATAGTCAATATAACAATTTTACTGACTTGGCAAAGCATTCTTGTGGTTGACATGCATTGAGACAAAGTGACATTTGGTGTTGACTTCACCTGACCAAATTAAATCGATACAGTTAAAAGAATAAAAGGTGCATTTCACAGGATTTCCACTTTTGATTAGAAGAATTGTCTCATGAAGGTGCTGATTCCTTTTACAAAGCCTGACTTTAGGGTCACTAACCTAGAGATAGATGTCTTAAGTAGATACTGTGAATACCAGAATTTTTATTCAATGCTACGACACAATTTAGATGCCAGTCTTATTACTGTTGCATTCCTGGATGGTGCTCAATTTTATGGTGGTAGGAGCAACCAGAGAGATAGGATGGAAATGAATGCTTTATTTAACTTGTGTATGGTATACGGTAGTTTAGAAAGCAAAGTGGGAAAAGTATTTTATTTCATCCTTATGACCTCCTATTGCAAGAGTGATCCCCATATTATACTTTTCCAGTCCTTTGTACGGTTTAGTTTTAAGTGCCATGGTGAAAGGTCACAGTCTGAAAGATTTCTCAGAATATTAAATTTTCCCTCAGGTCAGTGTACAAAAAAAAGGAAAAAAAAATATCCCTCTCTATGTGTAACCTCTTCCCCAAACACTCTCTCACTCTTTCTATCCTCCAGTGGGACACTGAACGCTGCCAAATCCCACTGAAGTCAATGGGCTATTACATGCCTTCTGTAACTTGCCAGAATCAGCCCTTTGATATTTATAGACTGTGCATTTTGTAGATTAGATTTGTGTATTAAAAAATGCAGATTTGGTTCACTGGTGGTTCCAGCAACTCGAGAAAAAAATATTTCAGGCAGAAAAAAAGTCTTTTTGTTTGACCTGTTGCATCACCTTTCATTTCAAGCTCTTGTAACCCCTTTTAAAATTCTCTTTAAAAAATTTAACTGTGTTTTGGCAAGCAACAGCTTTTGGAAGTGGAAAGTCAAAATATATTGCTTTATTGTTAAACAAGAGCATGCAGGAAAAAAAGTTCATGCTCTTTTAGAGCTTTTTAGATTTGCTTTAGGTTAAGTTTTAGCAGAAATGGGTGAATAAATTTGGAAATGTTCTGGCCAACCTGAATCTGCACACTTCAGACAAAAATATTGCCTGCCACTTTTGTAGGTATCTTTTAGGCTCTAATCCCTTCATAGAATTATAATCTTGGAGGAACTGGTATTAAATTTTGAATATAAGCTAGTCCCTGTAGCACTGTCCAGCCTATTTCAGGAATACAGGCTGCAGGAGACAGGTCCAACAGGATCGATGGGTTTGGTTGAACCTCTCCTCGCAATCTGCTCTTTCAGAGCTCTTCCCCTTCAAAAAAATCTGTACAACCACCTCTCGTTCTGCTGTAATGGAGACAGCGGGAAGTAAAGCAGTGTAGTCTTTGTATTAGGTATGAAATAGTTAACACTCTGAAGCCAACATCATCACTTGAATCCCAGTATACCCCCCATTTAATCCATCTGCTGAAGAGGGATGCAATATCGTCAGTCATGAGGCGGGAGGATTTTAGCTATGCCCATAAAAACACTTGCACGAGTTCCCTTAGCTAAATGTTAATTAAAACACAGGCTTTGGAAGAAGTGGCCTGGGAACTCCAGTGGTTTCTCTACCTTTGCTATGTCAGGAAAACAACTCACCCTAAATGAAATACTTAAAAAAGATTGCTGTGCCTCGCAGCCACAGGATGGGTGGTCACTAGACCTGATTGCCATCTTGCCTGTGCCACAGAGAACTTGCTCCATTTATCTTCCTTCTGCTTCAGGTTCCTCATGCACAAAACTCCTCTGCTAGTACCTGCCTGCTCACCCAAGAGCACTCACTGACAGGCTTAATTAAGAGAGGCGTGTAAAGTCTTCTTGAGATCCTCGAATGAATAATAGATAAAAATATAACAGTTGAGTTTATAGGCATCAAAAATACTATTTTAGAACGATTCCTTCTCAGGGATGTTCTTGAGTAAAAATGGTTCTTAATTGTTTTCCTTCAGCTGACAAACTGAATGCAACAAAACTATGATGTATCTCCTCTGAAAACCAGCAAACAAGCAAATAAGCTTGAGCGTCTGGTGCCAGAAAGGATGCAACAATCAAAATAAAGTCTTTTAGCTCGCAAAAACCTTTTAAATCTGAAACACCTACCTGGAAAATTTCAGTAAATATGTCTGGTATTTCCTGAATTGTCATGGATTTTTATTTCTTCTGTTTATTATTGGAGGAATCTAGAAAGAAGCAAATCTCCTTAGAAGTTTCCATAATAGGTTTAATTTGTTTTCATTTAGTGAGTTAACAAGGTGATTTTGAACAGAATGCTTTCAGGGTATCATGTAATAGCTGGCAGTTATCCTCTTTTATACTCTCACGTATAGACAGCATTATAAAATCTATAATGTATACAGTACAATAACAATAAAAGCAGGCAGTCTGTAAGTCCTAGAACTTACGGTGTTTCCTTGCTCCACTATTTGTTAACAACAAATGATTTTCTAAATCTTCTAGCAACTCAAAGCCTGATTTAGAAAAGTGTATCCTACCTTATTAGAAATGTACGCAGTTAATTATGCCACGCAGGATTTACATAACAGAATAGTGTCACCACAGCAAATCAAGCCAAATTAGTGAAAAGAAACAGTACCAAACCTTCTGGCTTAATGAGTTTTATTCATGACAAGAATAAGTGCTAAGACATCCCCCTGCTTGCCCCCATGTATATAATTGACCATAACATCGCATGGTTAATTATTTGAACATTTAATCTCGACATGAAAAAATACAGAATGCATTACCACTTTCTTTTGTGAAGAGCTTTTATAATTAATATTGAAGGATTAAAATAACTGATTATAGCTTACATTGCCATAGAGCTGTTGATGCTAACTGTGAAATTATTAGTTTGAGTCACTCGAGTCTCTTCATATGTAACTCTTTTGTGATTCTTAGTATGTTCTGGTAGCTCTTACGTCTGTTTATACAGAACAATTTTTTCCCTCTCTTGTTTTTAGCTAATTTAACACTTGCAGTACTTAGTTACAGAACCCCATGGAATATAAGCTGAACATGTGTCCTGGGAGAAAAATTGTCTGCCTTAGGTTTAGGAGGCTCTGAGTTGAAACCTTAAAGGGTTTTGTTTATTAAACATTCTGTGTCTCTGGTTTGCTTTCACTGTAATATGGATGGCTACATCCACACCATGTAATTATTTTTATTGCCTATAACCAGGTTGTATCTGACCTGAACATTTCAGCTTGTTTTTTTTTGTTTTTGTCGTTGTTTTTGTTGGTTGGTTTTGGGTTTTTTTTTGTCTGGCAAAGAAACTAACCCTATAGTGAATTAAGCCCAATGTCCATGAAGTTCTGTGTACATTTAAAGCTTGGTATGTATTTTCTTTAAACTCTATAGTCCTTGAATAAAATGCTTAATTAACCTCTTTTGGAACATCCATAATATGTTCCCATCAAATTCATGAGTCTGCATGGACATCAAGTGCTGGCTAATTTACAAGAAAATATTTGCTTCCACCTCCCAAAATGCTGTGTGCAACCTAGTGGATTCTCCTTGATGCAGATGATGCCATTGTTAGTCTTGTTATTAGTGTTTACATTAAAATGATGTATTTTTCCCTCTTTTTATTTTTTATTTATTCTTATTTACTCAACAGAAGGAGATAAAATTTTTCCTTTACTGTTAGGGTTCTTTCTGCCATGCAGTGGTTAACAATATAAAGTACTTCTGCTGTTACCAGACCAGAGGTTTCTTCTGTATTACAGAATCATAGAAACATTTAGGTTGGAAAAGACCTTTAAGATCATCGAGTCCAGCCATAAACCTAACCCCTTAATGAATATCTTTGGTGTGCCTTGATGGCTACTGCACAGCCAGCAGCATTTGGAAGAACTTTCTTATAAGTTACCTCCCCTGAGATGTGCTTGACCCACCTTCTTCAATGGCCTCCCCCAACTCTTGGCTCTTGCACTTTCCCAGAGGTAAAAGACATTGTGTGTGTTTGTAGCCGAGAGGAAAATGCCCTCCTCTTTACAGCCCACGTGGTTTTGTGTGCTAAGAGGAAGAATTTACCAAAGAGGTATTTATGCAGGGAAAAAAAAAAAAAAAAGAGTGCTTGCTTAGAAATTATGGCTGATCAGGAAAGGCAAAGATGAAATGTATAAAGAAGAGGAAGAGGTGCTGTGCAGGAGCTCTGTGTGCAGGTCAAGCCATGTTAACTGGGTACAGGAAAAGTAGGGAAAGGAGTGATTGACATGGGATGGCTAAAGAGAAGTTTCATAAAGCGATGACCAGTTGCCAATGTAAAACCAAGACTAGCTATGTTTGGGCCTTTTTGTGGAATTTATTGCTGCAGGGCTTCCCCTCTGCCAGGAAATAATAAACTCATAAAATTCTAAATCTCAGTGATTAACTCTACTTGTTGAATGGGAGGAGACATGGGTTGAGTGGGAAAGGACAAAAATATCAGTGCACAAACTTATAAAAAACAGTTAGAAGGGGGTTAGAAATTATAAGAAACAGAAATTCAAGGGATAACAAAAATCCAGAATCACATCTCAGCTTTTCCAGCTGAAGCTCTGACTTGTGTTACTCAGCTCTGGGAAGGACTTCCCTTAATCTTTTGGACAAGATCTGAAACTGAGAGCCCAAGATTTTGACACGCAGCTGCAAGAGAAGGTCTTTGTGTAATGGATAACTTCCAAAACACCTAACATTTCCACGGTCATTTTTATTTGCTCCAGGATTGCTCTCTGGCCAGTAATTACAGGGGAATATGGAGACACAACAGTTGTGTGCGTGCCTTGACCTCACCATGAGAGAGGGGATGTGTTGCTAAGGATTAAGACTACCTGTAGCAGGGTGCAAGGGCACCATCTGGTTTCTGGCAAATTGGCAGTTATTCCCAGTATGGGTTTCTCATGTCTTTACACAGGGAACAGTTTAAAATGGCTGCATAAGAGAGTAAATCTTGGTAGCACACGCCTCAGGGAGGGTGAGAGGAGTGGAGAACCTTTTGTGAATTATGCTAACCTTAATGTGTCCTTTTAAAGATATGATTACAGGTGATGTGTTGCTCCAAAGGTACTGCCATCCATTTAATTAACTCTCACATGTATCGAGCCCTGTGGAATAGGGATAACCTATTTTATTGCTAATATACTATTAAACCATCATATAAACAGGCAAAAATATTCCTATGGTGCCAAAGTGCAGCGTGACAGCCACAGCTGAAGCAGCTGACAACTGCTCAGTGGTCACCAGAGTAACAACATGCCGATATTTCTTAGAAGTTATTGCAACAGGTGAAAGGGAGAGGAGAGAAAAAAAAAAAAAAAAAAAAGGGGGTTGTTATGCCAATGTCTTTTGAGCCACTTCATTAAGAGCAATGTTGGATACACTATGGGCATCTTCTTTCAATCCCAGAAGGCTCCACCGTCACTTCATCTGACTCACTCCCCACCAATGCTCAGAGCATCGTCTCTCTCCCTGTATCAGGAAGCTATTTCTCCCTGAATTCCCTCAGATTGCTACACACCTGTTAATATAACATTTTGTGCAGATTTTTTTGCTGGTGTATTTGATTCCTTTACAATCACGTGGAGCCTCCCTGATGACTCCTGCCACTTGCGAGCAGCAGGGGGGGGGGGGGGGGCCCCGTGCTGCA
>JAVJGJ010000014.1:5123923-5147574 GCA_035590215.1 Microhierax caerulescens | reverse complement strand
GGCCCAGCAGTGCTGCAGCAGTGGTGCTGGGCTTGGACCCGAGATGCTGTGTTACATGGCATTTGCAAAGCTGCGCTGCTTCCCTTCCCCTGCAAGCTGCCTAAAGAAACATCCCAGTAATACTTGAGAAAGGCTTAGTCTGGGACCAGCTGCAGATTGCTGGTTGCTGGTTCTGAGTACAAGGCAAAACAGGAGAGGATTAAGCGGCTGAATGAGCAGCAGTGATAAGGAACATTCAGGATGAAATATGCCTTATGCCTGGAAAGCAAGGCAACATCTGAGGCTGCAGACAGACTATTGATATGAGAATCTCACTGACAGCAGAGAGAAACAAGTGACACTAACTATCTGGAAGCTGCCCCTAACTGCTAATACACTCTTCCATGTCAATTTGGCACAGAAAAATCTTTAGCTACGGTGCTCTGCGTGAATATGTACTAGTATGGAGAAGATGCTCGCATGGGGGGGGTGTCCACAGTCTGACCAGGAGCAACGGAAGCAGAGCTCATTTGTGCACCCCAGTGAAGGCTCGTCCAAAAAGCAGTGCGATATAAGGGCTCTCTGCAACTTGATCTTACTTTTCTTTTTGAAGTAAAGCGCACACACCAGCACAGGAGATGGATGAGGTGAGCTTTCCACCAGTGATACCCCTCACCCTGCCGACTGCTTGCTCATAAAGCCTCAGCCAGATGCTCTGACCGCAGGAATGAGCTCTTCAACCATCGGCTAAGCATCTGCAGGATGGTGTTTGAGCGTGTATTTCAGCACCTCGGGGCCTGTAGCACATGTTTAGTATCTGGCTTGAGAGAGAGCGTGCCGGGTACCTCTCCTGTATTGGGGTTGACAGCTGCATCTATAAAACTGTCTGGGCAACTGAAGCAGTGAAGTGTTTTAATCATCTAGGGACACAATCAGCAACAGGCGGGGACAATTCTCACCGTGGCCTTGACCAGCCCTTTAGAAAAACATATGAACCCCAGAGCCTCAAGGAAATTGCCTGAATTCTGTCCACGTTGGAAACCCTTGAGAGATTTCTTAGCTTTCTGTTTTTTTCTTCTGAAATATGGCCAGCAGTTCTGTTTGGATAGGGTGGCCCAGAGGCTTCTCAATAAGTAAGAGAATTTTTACTTCTTTCCCTCTCTGTTTTACTTGGAAGTACCTCATCATTATCCATTCAAGGTTCTGTTATATTGCAAAGAATCAAGGTGGGTTTTGATGTTCCTGGCTTGCAGATAGTGGCTAAAACATGGGGAACCTCATCAAATGAATATCACGTAAAATGAGAAAAAGAAATCTGGCAGAAAATCAATAGAAGTGAAGGACCAAACCGTACAGATTCAGGCAGGAATATAGGACTTAGTCATAAGGAAAGTGCAAGGCAGGGCGGGACTTTAGAATGCAGTAACCTGGAAATTGCAATGAGTGTCACATGAAATACAGGCTGCTATTATTTTGATGTGAAAAAATATCTGATCCGGAGAGTTCATTGGTGTTATTCTTAGGTTTCACATATGATACATCTGATGTGTTACTGGTATTGGAACTGTCCAGTCTGCATGGGTGGTAGGCTAACTGGCAGCAGCCAGAGCTGATATTTCTGGTCTAAAAGGCACTTGTATTCATTTCATTATGTCCAAACTCGTGGTGGTTAGCAAACAAACCCTGGCTCTGAGGCACTTGATGACACTTTCATTGCTACAGTCCTTAAACTACGTTACAGCTATCCAGAAAGCAATCACTGTGTTCTGATAAGGCTTTTTTTTTTTTTTTTTTTTTTTTTTTGGGGCCTATTTTGCCTTTATCTCTCTTCAAAATGCAAGCAATTGAGACCCTCTGGCAGCCCAGTTTTGTGTCAGTGATGAGCACCAAACGTTTAGATCTTGGAAGCAATAGTGCAAGAGACTCAGGAAGGGTCCCAGAGACCACCACTCTGAAGCTTCATTGGAGAAAATGGGGGGTGACAACCGATGTCCCCAGCAGGGAGCTTAGAAAGGAGGTAGAGGGAACCTGCTCAGGCAGCAAACCAGTGCCAAAAGGCTTTGGAGGGTCCCTGTTGCCCAAAGCAATAACCGTAGGGGTCATAAGCAAAATCTTAAATGCAATATTTGAAAACAAGTCAGCTTTAGCCTGCATTTCCCCAGGGATGGATTTCTGGTACCCTGTCTTTACGTGGCTTTTAAAATGGAAGTGCTTTGCTTCTCATAATATAAACCATATATTTGGCCAAGCTTTCAGTTACTGACCCACTCTCACACAGGTTGTGTGTGATGAAAGTGCTGAAGCAGAGATCCTGCTTTACCTTGTCCAGCTTCCTTCTATACATTATATATCTGTACGCACACACATTTGTGGTTGGTTTGGGTTTTTTTAAAAGACCCTGCTGAATAAGAAGGTATGCACCTGGGTTTTCTGCTGAATCATTCTTTCTGTCTCCCTCCAAGACTCCCCCTGAAGGCTGCATTTTTTCCCCCAGTATGATATTCCACAGTGGTGGCCCATACACCTGCCTGTGGCACGCGAGGCACTGCTGCTCGTACAGTCCATGGGTGACCATGCAGGAGATTCCCACGACTTTCTAAGATGATTGCTCTTTTTCCATGTCTTACGTTCCTTGTCCGCTGGCTTCTGCCCACAAGTCCGCTGACTTCATGGCTGCCAAAACCAAATAGTTTCAGCTTTGGGTTGCAACTTCTTCCCATTCTCTAGTTCAAGAAGAATTAGTTTTGGAAGGATTTGTTAAACACAGCATATTGTTTTTACTCAAATAAGCATGACAGGTAATCCATCAATCGCCAGACGTAGATTGTGTGATGCTGACTCCCGCAAACGCATGTCTCTTTGTGGCCTTTTTCTTTGGAAAGGTGCACAGCCACACTGCATGGCTATGTTTAATTATTTGCAAGTGGTGATTTCTTACTATTTCCCATACTGCATGGAAGCTTTCACCCACCTCACTTGGCTTGTGACTTAAAAGAACAGAATAGTCAAATTTTAAGTTTTTGACTTGCATGTGAAAACTGTAAGTCTCATGAAATGTCAGGGCTTTGTAGGAGATGTTTTCAGAGAAGTACAATATAGGCTTCGAGCATAAAGCAATGAGTGGCACCAGGAGGGTAAAACACATTTCAATGTATCTTAGCAAATAATAAAGGAATAAGGAAGAATACAAAGAAATGGAAAGAAGGCAGAGAGCATGTGGTACAAGGAGGTTATGTAGCCTGTGAAATCCATTGGCAGAGAAGCACCTTTGGGATGCGGTATGAAGCCTGGTTCCCTGGCTGGGTGCATCCCTAAGCCACCTTCTTAGTGTGTGCTGGGACCACACCAAGCTGTGTGCATACTTCCCTTCTTTTTGGGTGCAAAATTTCTGCTTTAGGGCATAAACTTGCATTAGCTGTTGGAATAAAGGGAGTTGTACTGTCAGAGACTTACATTTTCCTCAAAAGGAGTGTGTGTCTGCTATTGCCAGAGGCTGCATTCTGGATATAATGAGTCACTGGGCTGACCCAAAGCAGGAACTCCTTTGTACTGAAAGTGATGTATTTATGTATGATTTCATAATTATTCCTCTTTGCTCGCGCTGCAGATCCTGTCTTTGTTTTGACTGTGTCTGTTAAGGTATGGGTACAGCCAGCCTTATCCTGGCTTGTGGATATCCTTTCACCAGATAACAACATGAGATACTCCAGGACAGCACAGATAACACAAGGCGAGTAATATATATGCAGATGTACAGCCAGTTCAAGATTCCTCTCAGAATAATTCCCAATCTTTAGTTGCGTCTTTCACAATCTGAGTTAAGCTTCTGTCTGTCACAGAGAGTAGATGACACCTGACAAGTCCTCTACTGCCTGTTATAAACTTTTCAGGACCAGAGGCTCAAACCGCTGGGGAGGCTTGTCAAGTCTCAGCAGAGTGCTTATGTTCTGGCTTAAAAGTTTATTCTGTGCTGCTCCCTCACTGCAAATAAAAGAGTCGTCTGTCAACATTTCTTTTCATTATTTTATTTAGTAAATTGGCTCTAAAGTATTGCACTCACCCCCCAGATTTTGAAAGTCTTGCATTTTAGGCGACAGTTTGTCATAAAATTATTTTGAATCGTTTTGTGGAGATTGTGGTATGTAAATACGCAATGCTGTGCCAACACTGAATTAAGGCTTAGGTCATTAAGAGCCAAATGCCCATGTGTTTGATTAACCCTCTTTAAATTTTTGTTCGTTAGCTTATTTGTCCTTCTGGAAAGTGCCATTATGTCAGAGCATTCAGTGTATATTTGTGTTGAAGGTGTGTGCAGGCCAAATGGCTTAGCCAAGGATTAAAAGTAAACTGTGGTCAGAGCTCAAGAGCGTTTCTTGCAGAATGAAATGAGGAATGAAAGGAGGAAAACAAAGGAAAGCTAACAGAAAAAAAGTATAACCATAATAAAGGCACAGATATGTAATGAAAGAGAGTTTGAAAAACATTATTATAAATAGCTTTAAAAAAGGCTACTGCAGGTTGAAAGAATAATACAAACAGCTTATTTAAAGTATTTGATATTGTAATGGTATTTAGGCAGGTAGAAGCAGATTTGGATATCTTGCTGGATTTTTAACTCTTGGTTGAATATTGAATGGCATTTGCCTGAAGCTATTGTTTATTCTTAATGTTATAGGTGTGTACCAAATTTTAAAAAACAAAAAGGAGATGACAAGGTCCATGTCCTGAAGCATTTATGGTCTCTGGGTCTGCAGAGTGCAGTGAACACATCACAGAACTAGATAGCTTTCAACATCTCCAGCACTATTATCTAGCACACCATGGTGCTAGCTGTAAATATATTTTTTCATAAGACAAGGCCCGAATTAGAGTATTGAGACAGTTGTGGTTAACTTGAAAAAAACAAAACCAAACCCAAAACCAAATAAACAAAAAAAAACCCCACCCAACCAAACAACAAAAATCAAACCAACAAAAAGCTACAGCATTACCAGCTACAGCTGCCAAAATCCACTGGCAAAATAAGGTTAATCCCCGAGTTCAGAGTAGCAGGTTGAATTTCAGGAAAAACAAGCCCCCCTGTGTTCTTTGGCAAAAAAAAAGCTTGCAATGATGTTCAGAATAAACATTCCTAGCAATGCTAAGTGCACGTTCCCTGCCCATGCTAAGTCGGTGAAGCTGCCAGGCAGGCATGTACGGATTCAGCTGAGCATGGAAAATGGACGCTGTCATGATGATGGCTCAGTGACTGAAAAAAGAAGTTTCTCCATTTAAAAGCCTTTTGATATTGATTTTAGCAGACCTAAGGAATAAATCAGATTAGTTTAGTGGAGGGGAATGAATAACTTTTGAATATATTCTGTTGCTCAGCCTCAGTCAAGACACCTTGTTGCCTTATACCATCCCTTACGTCCATGTGGAGAGTGCGCAGGGAGTGTAAGATGCTCACAGACAGTAACAACAGCTTTTTACACGTGTTTTGCAGCTTTTAAAAATACCTCTACAAAGCCAGGCCAACAAAGAACTGGGGTCAGGCTCCACAGGCTGAATTTGTCCACTCATTCCATGGCAACTCATCTTTGAAAAAATAGCCAGGGATCTTACAGAAGGTAATAGATGAAGTTTCTGCAAATGCCCACACCTCTGTTTTGTCACAGGAAAAGAGAAATTACTGAGTGGCAATTAACATATCTGAAGGAAGGGAAGTTTGTGGCTTGTAAACACAAGTGCACCAACAGAGTGTGGACTTTGGGATATAATTTTATTTCACAGCACTTTAAAGCACAGCATTACGAGAGTGTTTAGCGCATCTGCAAGTTTCAACTCAGATTTTCTCACAGTTTCTGTAGAATTCAGTCCACTCGTGTGCAGTACTGCTTAGCTACTCGACAGCGATAGATATGCTGCGAGGCTTTGATGATGCTGAGGTTTGTCAGTGGCAGCGGATCAGAGGAGCTGCCTGGCCCCTCTTGCCTGATGTGCCCAGAGACCGTCGGGCACGGGAGGTGCAGGAAACAGGGTGGCTCAGCAGTCAGCTCACTGATTTTCAAGCTGTCTTTGGCATGCGTTGAAGCAGCCTGGGGACTGTTTTAAACAACTCCAGTTGGGAATAAGCCAAACATAGTAGTATTCTGGCCAAGTCCCGGCACTCTCCTTTCTCCAGGGCCAGACAGGATTGATGGTGTATTAGAAGGGTTCACTGACTACGTGCCAGCAAGGGATGTTGTAATGCCAAGAGAAATCTCAGCTGGTGAGATCTGAAGAGCTTCCAGGCTTTAGGCACTGCTATATAAAGTTTATCTGAAAAACAAGTCCTGAAAGTGTGAGGTTCTGGGTATGATGTTAAAAATGAGAAAAAGACAGCAAAAGCAAAAGAGAGCAAAGAGGAAGCATTTGGACAGTTCAGTAATGATAAGCCTTGCCACTTGGAAAAAATATTTCCTAAATGAACTAGAAGAGCTTGTGAAGAGCTTTGAAGTTGCTTTGGAATGACACTGGCTTGGAACAACCAGTAAGGTCATCCAACAGCCATCCAAAGGACAGAAGAAAACACAACAGCAGAACTAAGCCTACCCAGGTTGTGCAGGTCCCCACAGTTTACTTGTTGCTCTCTGGCATTACATTTAAAACTAGATCCTCTCCCTGCTCTAGCTCAACCTCAAACCGGAACACGTCAAGCCAGAAAAGCTAATTCCTTGGAGATCTCAGCATTTATCTATATTTTGGCAGAATGTGAAATAGATGTCCTTTCTGAGCAGTCAAGTTGCATCTTAGAACTGCCTTGGATTTTGCAGTATGCTCACTCCTAGACGTCTTAGTTCTTTGCTCGTTGCTGGTCCCTTCTGTAATCTTTTTGTTGGAGACCTACAATGTCCCTTGCTCCCAAACCAATAAATATCTGAGTAATATCCACTCCAAAGATGTTGATGACCAGTTTATTTGTGTTAGGATTGTATTTTACTTGAATAATTATGAGGAGTAAGAAGGTGAAAGGATGTTTTGTATATGCAACAATCACACCCCATATCTTCCTTCATCTTGTTAAGCAAATAAACTGTTCTAGTGCTTTCTCATAAAATAAGTTTTCTGTTGTCTGGCTCCCTGTCTTGCTTTTCTTTGTACCTGTGTCTATCTTTAGGGAAATATGAGATTTCCACACCTAAACTTAGCATTTTCTACCTCTGCAGGTACTTCTGTACCCATAGGTTACTAGTATCTAAGCATTGTAACCTTACATTAATGGGCTGTTATGTAATATTCCTGGTTTAAATTTTAAATAATAAATGTGCAGAAGTCAAGGGCTTGAAAAACACAAATATAGACTGCAATCACTCATGTGTCGATGGGCAAGTCCTCTTCTGTCACTGAGACAAATATCAAACCTGAAAGAACATCACATTTTTAGCATGTGTGGAGGCTTTGCAGGTGTCTGGCAATCCACTGAAGTTCTGGCTAAGCTGCCAGACAGCTAAAAATTCATCTTCTCTGATTATATAGGGATTAACCATACAGCGTGTGTGCACACAGCAAGTGTGGTGCTTCCTGGAGGTCCCACTCACTGTGTAGGTTTTAGCAAAATTTGTTTGCCACATCCAAGAAGTGTAGGAGAAATTTTTGCCTGTATGCACAGTTCAGTGCACAAGTACTGTAAAACTGACTCATCCCTAAAGCATCAAATTTACCAAATGTTACCATCACTTGTCTGAACACAAATACAGCATCTATAGACACCTTCAGGGAACGTGCCCACATGGATACATAAGCTTTCTGCTGAAGCCAGCAGTTGTCTGCATGAAGAAATGGTTCAAGGTTGAGAAGCCATTCCTGAAGGCTAAATTTAGCAAAGTGGTTTGTTGCCTAGGTGGTTTTGCCACCTCAGCTATCATTCTCTTCAGTTCCTTTATTATTGCTTTGGCAGATTTCATTACTTGAACTTTTTTCTGCAGTCTAGTACATGTCCCACCACCACCATCAAATTTATGACTATTATTTATTGCTATTAAATGTATTAATTTTTATTTACTACTATCAAATTCATTACTATTCCAAAAGGCTGGCCCTTACCTCTTGCCAGCCTTTGATTAATTGCTACAGAGACATTACACTTGCATGAGGTGCTGCTCCAACTCTTCCTGGCAATGCCAGCACTAACAGAGTGTGGATGTTTTAAAAATCTGTGGCATGAAAAAGTAAGGGCTTTGAATCACATTGGCATGTTACCTCATCTAAAGGGATTCTTTGAGGAACAGATTCTTAAGGACTGTACTAATTAACATTGGCAATTGGCATTAGAGGTAAATCATTCCATTAATTTCTGGATAAGAGCTGTCTTTTAAGAACCTTCTGGTGAAGACCATTATTACCATCGGTATTATTTCATATATTTTTTGGACTTTTAACACACTTTTTTTCATAACACCAGGCAACATTTCAGATAGATGTCCATTGCTTTCCCACATTCTCTTTTAATTATCACTTTCTTTCTCCTTGTACGCAATGGGATTTAAACTGGGGCCTCATTCAGCCCTGGAGGATTTAGTAGGTTCGTGATATTTTACTGAATCATTTCTGGAAGCTCGGTGCAAATTGAAACCTGCGCCTCTGGGGAAAGAGATCTCTGAGAGGCCATCAACTTCCTTGGGTAATGCAGGAAGCCAAACCTCAGCTTTATGTCAGACAATTGTTCTCACATTTTTGAGGTTTCATTTTCAAGTTCTGTGTTCTGCTTCTTCACTTTCTTTGTGTGTTGTTTGTCATTAAGTGGGACTGACTTCTCACCTAGCAGCCAGATCTTGAATCGGGCTGCATGGCTAACTCATGCTGTACGTTTTATTAGACACATCCCTAACAGTTCTGCACACACATAAGCCCTGAAGGAATCATTGTACCCTATAAAATGTCCTCCTGTATGCCCCTCCTGTCCATTTTACCTTGTAAATATGTCACTAACAGTGTGTTTCATTAGTGTGTCCCACAAAGATGTTCCATCATGTTTTAAAACTCTCAGTTATAAAGAATTGACTTCATTGCTTGCTGTGATGATTACACAGTCTCCCAAACTTCCACCTTGAGTCAATGCAGATGTAAGTTCCCTGTGCTGGTGTTTTGCAGTCCTCCAGTATTTTAAACTTGTGCGGGAACACATATGGTCTTCCCTTTACGTTCTCCTGGTAGATAGTGCTCCTAACTGAACTGGTCAGGAATTCTCAATAATTAGGTGGGTATCACCTTAAGGGCTGACGTGTTTTTTTCTGTTGACCTGATACCTACCTGACGGGCAAACCAGTAGTAAAGTTAGTGTGGGACTTTGTGGTGCAGCAGCCACATACCCTTTCAACACATGAATGCTACATGACAAAGTGATGGTTTAGAATCTTTTATGATGTTTTAGAATCTTTTAATAAGTACCTGTTCTATGGCTTTCATAATTTTTAGCCCTTAATCATTCATAACTGTTCTTACACATAGATGTCCGAGTCAGACAGAGCTTTCTCTAGCTCCCTGGAAAAGATGAATCAGTGACAACAAAGTAGTCACTGCTCTGTCTTCCTAGAAACGCTGGTTGAAAGAGTCCTCTGGAGGTCAGTAGCTGAATTTACCACCCAGACTGGGACTATCGCCAGCATCAGATCAAGTCAGCCACGACTTTAGGCAAGTCTAGAAAATCTCCAAGGATTGAGATTCCATAACCACCCTAGGTAACTACTATTTTTCCCCCATCCCTTTCACAAAGCTGTAGGCTGCTGTTCAATCTCTCTTTGAGCTCTTCTCTGTCAGACTTGAACCATTCCCATTCTCTCAAACTCCTCCCAAGTCACTTGTGCTCACCAGTAATAATCTTGGCAGGTCTCTGCAGCATCCCCTCTGATTTCTGCCCTTGAATGAGGGAGGTCCAAAACTGGAGCCATTATTCCAGGTGTGACTTCACTGGGGCTAAATAAAGGAAGATACTGATTTCTTTTAATTTGCTGTCCTAGTTTAAACCCGTTATGCAGTTTTGCCCTATTCCTGATGCAAATACTCGTGCTCAGCCTGGTGTCCATGATAACCCTAGGTATTTTTCAGCATCTTCCATTCACATCAGCTGAATTTGACCTTCTGTGGTCATGCCACAGCACAACTATTTGATAGGCACCTTTTTGACCTCATGAAATACAATCTGATAACTTTTGCTTTCGTTATGGATATTGCTTCCTTTAGCCTTCTCCTGGAATGTTTGGGGTTTGTTTTGTTGGTTTTGGGTTTGTTGGTTTTTTTTTTCTGATAGTCTCAGTTCCCTTAGAAACACTCCTTCATTTGCCCTTATGTGGCATTAAATAAAGCCACTGATCTTCAGATTCAAGGATCTTCATGACCTATCATCTACCCACCATCTCTTATTTACCAGCTAGAAATGTCCACCCTCAGCAGCTGTGTGCCATACTTTCAGGAAGATACCTTTGTGCTTTTCATCTGGTGGTTTTTGTGAGTAGAAAGAGCTTCTTGCAAACCTCTGCGAAATTCTATAAGGTGTACTTATATGTGTATGTACACCCATACATAAAGATATAAATGTATTTCATATAATAGGAATCTCAGATCGATTGCACAAATAGCTTATAAAATTTCTGTGATGCTTTTTGGGGATTTTGGGATGGAACCATTGAGTAGTTCTGGGTCTCACTCGTCTGTAGATCCTCAGCCTGTCCATATCTCAGTTTGGTTTCTTGTTTCATCCTGAGATGATAAGCACTACAGAAGCTGATTTTCTTTTCCGTGTATATTTAGACACCGACTAATACAATTTAACCTGCTGCTTGAGCAGGTGTCCAGTCATTATCATCATAATAATGATAATGATAATAATAAACCTCAACAAGGCTAATTTTAGCAGACACTTGAGCTTGGCTTTCTGAAAATTAGTCATTCAAAATTCTAAATATCTAGCCGACAGTCTGTCTGGTTTTCCTTTGCCGTATGTAAACAAGGGATAAAGTACTTATCTGGTTCCCTGGAAGGTAAATATATATATTAAATAGTGCTTTTATACACCACAATGGCAAGTTCTTATAACAAAGAATGCAAATGAGGTAGCCTCTTTCACAGCAAGATATGTCAGCTAGTCCTTCCTTCTTTGGCATTGAGAGAGAAACCTGAACTGCTTCCAACTCTTCCTGCAGCTGGGGTGGAGATGTAAAAACTTGCACCTTGCTTAGGGAAGTTAAAAGAAGAAAAACCAACACAGGGCATCCCAGGCAGAAACCTGCAGATTTTACTTTAGATACCCACAGACAAGCCGAATGCAGCCCAGGCTGCATTAGGTTTTCCCATCCCATTAAACTTGTGTCCCCCTCAGAAATATCCCTGGGCAGGAGCCCCTTTCTCCACTATGTAGGGATGGGGGGGCTCGTCCTGGCACAGCCAGGCTGCAGCCCCGCAGCCCGTTTGAGGCTGGGGCAGACGCACAGCTGTACCAGCAGCAGGCAGTGGGAGAGAAAAGGCTCCTGTCCACTTCTGCCTCAACTGCCTTTTTCTCCAGAAAGCCAGATTCCCCATCATGGTATACATATATATCTCACTTTTGAACGGAACATGCAGCCTTAAGGGATAGAACCGTGCTAGAAATAGGTCCCGTGATCAGTCATGAAAGCTAGAAGGGTGAACATCGGTAAGTAGTAATTAGTGGAGACTGTAATAAAATACAGGTTTAACTGTCCTAAAGTTGTTTTTACCCAAAGATTTTTTTATTTTTTTAGAACTAAATTGAGCCTCCAAACACCTCTGTTAATACATAAGCGCTAGAGATGGAAATAATATAAAAAATTTTGCCTTGAGGACAATTGTGATATTTTGGTGTTTGTTCTCAACTTGAAATGTGAGCTGAAACAACAAAAAATTCCCAAGGAACAGAAATTTCAAAAAAAATCACAGTTTGTGAATGTGTGATTTCCTGTCACATTTCATTGCCTACTTTCGGAAGAAAAGTCTTGTGCAGTTAGAAAATCAGTCTGCTCCTCCATGCACCTTTCCTTCCTCCTCCCCAAAGCAGTTTTGAATCCTTCGGCTAATACAGCCAAAGGTCTCAGAGACTTTAAATTCCTATAGTGTTAACTGAGATTTACAGGAAGAATTTAAACAAACATCCCAGTGAGAACATGAACTGCAGCGTGGACTCAGCAGTCATCTGTTTCTTTGACATCCCCTAGTTAATCAGATACTGGTCCTCACTGGCCGGGTAACATGTGCCTGTTTCACAAACAACAGCATTTTAAAACAGGCATTAAATTAATAATCACAAATGGAAGGTGAGAGTGTGTATATTTGTGGAAAATATGACATGATGAAGGTGTTCAGGATTTTTTGGGACAGCAATTGTAAGACACTTCTCTAGAAAATGGTGCCTTTGTCTGTTCTGTGCCCCATAAGCAATTTGTTTCCCACTGTCTATTGCAATCTGCAGAACTGAATTTGTATTAAAAGGCAATAGCTGACATTAGTGAATTAAAATGTTAGATTTCTGTTTAACCAATCCAAAATGCTTAATTTCAGCTGCATTTGCATTTTAATTTGGGTTGCCCGTTGACTCTGTCTTCTATGCAAGATTAACATCACAGCTACTCAACGTATGGCAGAGCTGCCCTGTGCGCAGTGAGGTGGAGGATGGTGCCACGTGGCCTGAGACCATTTAGTTCTACATTTAAGGTGTAACCCACCCCACCTACCAGGTCCGTGATATCACAAGTGGATCCAAATTAAGGGTAGGGAGTTACACGGTATGAAGTTTGAAGACCCATGGACTCAAAATGGTGCATTTTGTCAGTCCAAGAGTCCAGCACATTCCTTTTTCCGTCATGTCCTTTCAAGCGATAGCAAAGTCATGTCTCCTACCAATTTTTTAGTTAAAAAAAATCTGGTATTTCTATACAAAGAAAATAAAAATACCAGCTCTAAACTCTCCCCTAGCCCTAATTGATAGACTGAATCTACTTGGTAGGTGAGTTAACGGAGACTGTAATCATAGCCCAGTTTCACTTTCATTGATGTAGAGAGGAAGTGGCTCCACTAGAATCAATTGAGTTGCATCAGCATAAAGCATCTTTGAAAGATGTTGAACTGGGCTCAAAAAGAGCCTACTTGCCACTAACCTAGAAGCTGCTGATAGATCAGGATTACAGCCAGGGGCTCCAGTCTCACAGGCTATTACTTAACAGCTGATTCACAACAGAACTCTCTGGTTCTATTTCCTTTATTATAATTATGAAGTGTATATATATATCTAAGCATCTACCTCCTGTGTAAAGAAGACAGTTCCTTCTCAATCACACTGTTTAAAGTCCTCTTCTGCTTTCATGTTGTAGAAACCTGTTTCGAGATTTTCTTACACCACCAACGGAAGAACACAAATGTTCTTTCGTGTTATTCAGCAAGTAACATTTGGGAAAGCAGAAGCACAGTGACAATGTTTTGTACGTGCCCAGGAAGTAAGAGGTGATATTACAGAGTGAAGTTTTGGAAAGCTAAAAATGAGCAGTGTAAAGCATGAGAAAGCAGCTGTAACTGTCAGTTTAACATCAGTGACCATATTGTATGATTTACTGTGATGATAGATTAGTTCAGCAGTGATATTTAAAGGTTTTGGAGGAGAAAATTCTTATTTGGAAAGAATAGTTGTTAATCGCTTCTGTTTCCAAACTGCCCATTGAGACTATGGTCATCCACAGTAGGAGTCGGGGGCAAGAGGTTTGGTGGCTCCTGGGATGCCAGAAGACACAGGGACAGCAGAGCAGGGTCTCACAAGCCAGGACTCTGCCCATCACCCCCAGACAGTCTCTGACACATCCCAGTGATGTCCAGACAAGTCTCTTAAGCCATGAAAATAAGCTGTTGATACTCAAACTGCCTATCAGGAACAGTTGCCCTTGGACTGTACTTGACCATGAGCAATGCCTGGTTGTTGCCTGAGAAGATTGCCTGGTGGTCCTGGCTGAGAACAGTTTGATCTGAGATCAAACAGAACTGAGATCCTTGCATGCCAGGTTTCAAGCCTGGATGTGGTGGAACACCTTGTATAAATGCAACTACGGGGTTTGCTGGCAGTCAGGGAAGGGCTTAGATTGAACATGACCAGGGGACATTCACCACCTGCACGGATGATGATAGTTCATCCCAAGCTCAGCTCTGGGCCACTCCACCTTCTTCAAGATAAGTCCTCTTGAGGTGGTGCTCTCCATGGGCAGATGGTTTTGAGGCAGCATCAGTGGTGTAAATACAGCCCTGGCTTTGGCAGTACTTATGCATTCGTCCTGTGTATTGCTCTGTCCTAGCAGTTAGGGTACCCCTTAAAAAATTGCAGAATCTCCACTCTGATCTCTTCTCTAAAAAGTTGCATTGTCACCAATTACTAGTGTGAAATGCATAGCAAGAGAGAAACTAATGCCCAGGGTGTAACTAGCCATGTGCTTGCTCTTTTAAAAAAATGCAAGCAATGCCAATTACAAATGCAAAGCAATATCGACATGCTTAATGCTGCTTTATTTAAAGATTATTTAACAAACTAATATGACTATGGGTTGTGTTTTGTGTTTGTTTGTTGGTTTGGTTTTTTTTTCTTGAAGAACTGATGCTATAATTTGGCTAGCCCAGAACCAGTCCAGAAACAAACCTTCAAAGCTCATATTTATGACTGACTGAAAAATTTGCAGTGTGCTAGAAATAAATTAGCAGTTTCTGGCAACCACTGTCAGCCCTGGATAAAGCCAAACCTGTGTTAAACATGTTTCAGACAGATGAAGAGTTACATACAGCATCCAGAACTGCAAAACAGACAGTTTTTAGTTTAAAACCCCCCAGTTTTTAGGAACTACTTAACGTGCTCTTCTATGCAGTATACTCATGGTTAAGCAGGTTATTTGGCATCTGTTGGTGTGTTCCTTCTTCCTTACTGTACAAAACCACATTGACTTCTTTAGGATGGCATGAGGAAGTGTGAGGAGCAGATCCTTAAGTGCAGCATTTTGCTGTCTGAAGGCAGGGTCCAAGGTAGCTTGACTGAAGCAGCTGCACTGTTTCACAGGAGGCCCTTAAGCGGGCTGCCCATCATCAGAGGCAGATATTCTGTCATGCAGCCCTATTCATCCTTCCTAAAAAGGTAATAGTCACCCACCAAAAAATAATTTGGAGTTTTGGGGAGCTTTAAAATACTACATTCCACACTAAGTCTGTTATTATTTCTTTGCATCTGGCTTCAAGGTTTATATGCAGTTAAAACAACCTTTGTCCTTTGCAAGCAACCTATTTTTGCCAGTAATTTACTCTGCTACTCTGACCTTATTTGCTGATGGCATAATTTGTCTTGCAACCCTACATAAATATACTACATCAATAACATTTTCTCAAGGCTATTTTCCCCTGAACCACACAAGAGTAAATTGGTTATTTTTCTTTTCAGCAGAGCAACAGACAACATTATAACTTCCCTTGTAAGGTTCTAATGTAAAGCAGGCATGGAGACAAGGTTTGTTTTCTTTTTATTGTTATTTTTAAGATGAAGACAAGGTGGTAAACTAAAGCTAAAGTTTGCCATTTTTTAAAAAAAATTACAATCGAATGTGACCTTTTCTATTCTCGTTCAGTTTGCACAGAGGAATAATTTCCAAAGTAGTGGGGGAAGGAACAATTTAAGTTAATTTTGTTAATTTTCAAAATGTTAATTTTTAAAAATAAGACCCAGCTTGCCTTCTAGTTACTGAATTACGTCTGGAATACAATTCAGGCTCAGCCTTCTGTGGAAGGGCATTGGAAACAAACCACTGGCACGACAAGCCTGAAGTACAATAACACCTTGTGAAATCAGACTGCTCTTTCTAAATGGCTGAGGGTTAACGCAGCAGCATTCTCCTTCACAGCTGCATGCACTATCATATTCCTTGTTGCAGACCATGGACTCCTACAAAGGGGCCAGATTCTGCATCCCAGCTGGCAAGAGCAGAAGACGTTTGAGTCTGTCCTAGTTAAAAGGACTGATACCTGGTACTGAGTGTCTCTCAACAGTACGAGGAACCAGGTGACAGTTTTCTGAGTAAAGTCACCACCTTTGGTGTCTTTCTACACTGTTGAGGTCTGTGCCAGAACCTGCCAACTGGCCATACCACATAGCAGTTTCCACATTCATATTCTTGTTTGAGAAGTCCTAAGCTTAGGCAGTTTCCTCCCGCTGTGAGCACAGGGTGTCAGGTGGAAGAGTTGCTCAGATTTTGCACCCTCCAAGCTGAGAACATGTGCAGCTCTACCATAGTCTGTCTGACGTGCTTCCATGTGAGATCAAGTCATGCCTGGGATCTACTGCCTGCAGCTGAGAGACTTCAACCTCTAGGCAATCATAATACCTCAAGCTAAGCATGCATGAGCTATAAACTGGCATCTTTAATAAAAGTTCAAAGGAATTTATTTTTTTTTTCTCCACAATGATAGTCTTCCAAATTAGATCTGGAAGTGCCAGCTCATTTACTTTGTATCAATGAATACCATTCACAGATTTTACTGGGCTTAGGGGAAGACTCTTTCATGGCAAGGTCAAGCCATGGGAGGAGTGTGCACTAATCCCTGCCTAAAGTGCAATAGCCAGTGTCGAAGCCAAATGTGTGATGTCTCATGAAACAAACATCCAGGTCCTGGCTTTACAGTTTCTAATGATAGAAACATCACCACAAAAGTTAGAAAGTCATTCCACTGATTAGTTATCGTCATTATTTTTTCTTTTTTTGCCTGATGAATTAATCTTGGCTTTCCAATACTGGTTTTGTTTTGCTTTAGTATTCTAGATTGAAAAGGCTTCTGTTGAATTTCTGTGGTCCACATGGATACTTAGAGACACCATGAAGTGACCCTGCAGTTTTCTCTTTGAAAAGATGGAGTACCTCCTGTCCTCCAGGACAACAATATCCAGGTTTTAGTCACTCCTCCTGCTCCCCTCTCAATTCTTTCCAGGTTTTTCTCATCTCTCCTAACACACTGATACCAGAAATGGACAAAATAATTCCGTGAACAGTGTATTATAATTATAATACGCAGATGTATTGTAATCTCAGAACTCCTATTCACTATTCCATATTTCTATCCATTATTCCTTTTGACTGCAGTGTCACCTGGGATCTCATTATTAACTGATTATCCACTAGGGCCCTGAAGTACTTTTCAGAGTCACTATTTCCCAGGTTAGCAAACCCATACCATTATTGTAGCTTACATTCTCTTTTCCTATACACATGACCCTTGGCTATATTGAAATACATATTTTTTTCACTGAAACCAAACTCTCTATATGGTTTCTCATTAACCACTCCCCCTTCTCCTCTCATGTCACCAACGGATTTTTCTAAGTGATAGTAAAATTTTCCAAGTAATTTTTAAAATTCTCAAGTAACAAAGAGCAAGTCCTCTGATAAACCCAGGGGAAACACAGATACACAGATAGAATTCCCTATTAGTAATGATATTTTCAGACATATAGTTTAAGCAGGTTTCAATACAATGTGAATATTATACGTCATGCATTTTTTATTGTGTTCAGAGTTTTTGTCGACTGAATTTGTGAAACAGAATCTCTCATGACACCAGGTCAAATGTTTTGTAGAAGTCCAATATATTACATTCATAATATTTCTCTATCAATCAAACTCATCAAAACCAACAACTAAGTATGATGACAAAATCCATTTTCTATAACACATGCCATTTAGTTGTTTATTTCATGTTGTGGGTGTTTTATAATTTATTTATTAGTTCAGTTCTGTATCTGTTGTTCTACTACTTTGTATAGGTTCACTGCAATATAGTATTTTTTTCTGATTTGGATTTACATCTTTCCCTTTTAAGGAAAGAGCAGTAATTGAAAGATATGTTACATTCCAAGTGATATTTTGTTTCTTTTTACCTGACTTCCAAGCTAATGTGTCGATTATATCAAATTGCAAATGTTTTAAAATAAGTCTTACAATAACTCTAAATATACCTAACCCAGGTATTCTGCTGGTCCTATGAGAAAAAGTATTTTCTTTTACTAGTGATTGTTTTGTCTTGCAAAAATTAACTCTGAAAAAAGACTCCTAAAATGAAAATGAAATATTGAAATAACTAAAAAACCCAATCAAACAAACAACCAAACCAACCAAACAAACAAACAAACAAAAAAAACCCCAAAACAAGACAAACTAGAAATTCTGTAAGAATTTGAGATGAGATATTTGTATCTAGGAAAAAGTTTGCACCTATGAAAAGACTTTCTGCAAGAAAAAAAGTGATTAAAACAAATTACTTTCAGAATCCTAAATGCCTAGGTATTTCATCCATATTCATAACTGAATCCAATTAATACTAATCCTAAAGGAATTCCAAAGACAGAAAAAAAAATGCTTATTAGTGAGTTGATCACATTTTTAATAATTCTGATAATTCTATAATGTTTAACCTGGAAAAATATTTTTTAGAATATCTAGTCGTGTTAGCATGTTGACCCTTTATGGCTTTATGAATTCTCTGTGCAAACACTGAGATGCCCACTCTCTCCAACAAGATCTGTTGAGAAACCAGGAATTTAATTTGTTTCCACAAGGAGCAGGGACTCTTGATTAAACACCCCTGTTTTCCACACAAGAAATGCATTCAGGATTTTGGTACTTTTTTTTTCCTAAACGAAACTTTCTCTTCAAAAGCAGTACAGTGAGGGTGGAATTAATGTGACATAACTGTACGCATCCCAGCTATAGATGTCTTCTTCTGAGATTATTGCCCCGGCTTCCATTTATGGAAGGTGCTTTTAGGGCACAATTCTTCTGACCAAGTTCAGATGACTATTTTAGGAGAGATGAATTGCACTTTAGCCAGGTCTGGTTTTCTCACTGATGGCAAAGGCAGGCTGGGGTTACAGGCTCAAATGCAGCTACACCCGCTGCACGTATCTCACATTAGGCAGGGAGCTTTGCAGAATAGCAAAGCAGTGTTATTTTCCGGGGTGTTCTTTGCTTAGGAACATCTTCCTGACATATGGAAGAAGGAAGGGCAAGCTCATTTACTGAAATCCACTAAGAGTTTAATTAACATGGAAAACCAGTATTTCTTGTTAATTTTCTCAAAGTGTGCCTAGGTAATAAACACATTCTTTGGGTGGGGGAACACCATAAGGATACTCATTATCCTTAAAACCCTTTGTGTTGCCCGACTGTTGAAAAGGAGATCTAACGCAATTAAGAATCTGCCTGCTAGAGAATATTAAAAGACAGTAATTGTGGTGTAAGACCGCGGAAGGTTTCTTACAGCTGAAGAGACTTACAGGTGGATCGAGTGCCTTGAAGTTAAAAGCACACAAATTCAAAGTAGAAACAAAGAAAATACGTATTTAACATGGAATTGAATTTATACTTCTAACAATGCTATGCCCAAATTGGATTTAAAGGTTACACTCCAGTATAACGAGAAGTGACTCGATGAAGATATTACTGGATTGATTTCCATGGCGTGTTTATGCAGATTATACCGGGCGACCATGGAAAGCTGTCTTTCTTATGCAAAGTCCCATTCTTACAGAAGTCTTTGGCAGAAAGCCCGTGGTGTTCATTAGGAACAGAATTGCAGCAGTAGTCTCCATTATGCTGTACCAAAATGTTATATTATCTGGTTTCTTAGCCACTGTGAGTTTTTTCCAGGGTGTGTGTAGTTTATAGATGGATTTATTTTATATTTTTGAGCCAATTTTGTATGGTGATACCTGGAGAGGGTGCTACAAAGTGAATACATAGAAATTGCTAATATCACAGAAATTCTGTTGAAGGGGAAAATAGGAACTACTGAGCAGCGTACACTGCTTACTGCATTCAGTAAACAGCATTATATAAAATGGAACAGACTGTATATAATCGGAGCAAATTAAAATTAATAATTTAATTTTCTGTCAATTTACTGAATGTACCAGTCACTGAATTACATACTTCTAGAATAACCTAAGACTTAAGTTCATAATTAAAAAACAGTATAGATTTCTGTGTTTTTTTGAATATCCATCATTTTAGATGAAGAGGGAATTAGGACACATTTACATACAGCATAGCATGTATTTGTTTCTGCTGTCATGTTGATTGGTATTTGTCTTCCAGCCCACATGGAGATGGCTTCTCCTTTTGAGCAGAACACAAATGTTTTCTGTTATATTAAATATCATCAGGTGTCCAGGGCTGCACTGAATAGTCAGTTTTATACCTGTCTGTGAGGAACAGGTTTTGGAAGAAAAGCAAAGGAATTTCTACTTTCTTTATGTAAGTTTTTTGGTTTTGTTTGTGTTTTTTAAAAAAAAAATAATTATGTCTTCTTTTTTTTTTTTTTTTTTTTTTTTTTGTTAGTATAGATATTTGAAATTCTACCATAAGGCATATGTCAGGGTTTTCCGAATCAAGATAGAATAACAATCAGCCCCAGCCGTTTCTAGCGAAGGCAGCTGGTTTATTTCTGTGTAGGCACGGAAAGTGTATTCTCTATTAGCACAGTATTCATAATACCATTTGAACAGGCTTTTTTCTAAGTTCTTCATTATGCCACATATCGCAAGGCTTCCTTACAGGGCAAAGGGGAGGTGGGGAGAAAAAAACACACCATAGTTCTCTTTTTGGTTCAGTGTAGTATTCGTAATGCCATTGGGACAGACTTTCTCCAAGTTGTGAATTGCTTATGTATGTTGCAAGCTTTCCTACTGATGAAAACAGTCGTTGGGGTTTTTTACCTTAGCTTTCAAAGTAGTGGTGCTTGTCCTTGAAGTGGAAGTTCAACTCCTCTCTTTCTTTGTTTATGGAATATTGTTCCTCATGGGAGCAATTTAAACAAATCCTGATTGGATTGTAATCCAGAAAGAATTAAACTGTGCCTTCTATCCTGATATACGCAGCATTGGGGGGGGGGAGTTAACTCAAAATAGCCAACCTGCTTTTCAATTCACTATATATTTAAAAGATTAGTCCCTTTTTGTTCTGACATGGGAGAATCCATGCTGAAAAGCTATTGTGTTTGCATGCTGGGAGGACTGATGCAGGGTTCTCTGGCAGGTGATAACTGATGGGTAACATCAGCAAAGAGACTGAAGGGGGGTTATAAACAAAAAAGATAAATCAGTGCAAAAGCAGTTGCATGAAACTGGAGATTTTCAATGTGGGGCATTTGCACACTTGTCACAGCATCGGGGAATCACAGGAGGGACAGAAGGAAGGGGGCTGTGGAAGTCATCTCCAAGCTCAGAAAGGACCATGGCCAGCAGTAGACTGGGACAGCCAGGGCTTTGCATAACCATTTTATTTCAGCCCAGGTTCAGACGTGGGCAAATATTCTGGGCTCCACGGTGCCATACTGCCTTCCTTGCTCTGGCTGATTAAACATCAATTAAAAAAACCCATAAATTAAACCCCCTTGTAAGTAACATTTACAAGGTTGTGCTAAGTATCAATACCCTTTTTTAAAAGGGGGGGGAGGGAGAAAGAAATTAAGAAGGAACTGATGAATTTCTAGGTAATAGAAAGGATTGCAGTGGCTACTTCATCTGCTCAACTCATCTGGTTTATTAATCTCTGCATTATGCTGGTGACTGAGAAGAATTTAGCTCTCATTCAGCACTCCATTAGTAATGATTATATTTTTTTCTGCCTAATGGTTTATAAACTGTGTTGCTATGTAGGTATTTTAACTCAATGTCATCTAACGGGTTATAAAATGGTGAGGTGTACAGCACAGAACCTATTCCAATTTTGTGTTAATTACTGCGTAATAAGGAATTGAAAAATGTACAGTGTTCTGTACAATAACCAACAATATTTCCATTCAGATCCCACTTGTTAGAGTCCTTTCCTAAAAATCTAAGATATAAAGTTAAGCTTTTCTGAAATGTATCCTTGATTCAATATAACTAATTATGAGAGATCTTGGAAGTGGTTGAAACTGTAATGGAGTGCTAAAGAGCGTAATGCAAAACACAGAGTGTTTCAGAGTTCATTTCAAGAGGAACTCCTCATAAAACCTTACATAGATCCAGAACTGCCTGTACCCCTTTGCCTTTTCCCCCCCAATCATAAATCTGAGGCTGTTCAAATTGGAATCCAGTTTTACAATTTAAAAAATATTTTAACAAGGAATAGCAGAGCCAAATGAATTCGCAGTGGAGGTGGGTTTTGCATGAATGCAAAAATGTCATGTTATTACTGATGAAAAGGCCATTTTACTACAGATTGGTGGTCTGTGGGAATAATTTATTGGTTTTCTTTTCAAACTCCTTACATGGCTGGTGCAGAGCAGGCCTTCTGGATGTTTCACCAGCAGTTTCAATTTTCTTAGTGCATGACTCAGGGAGAAATACTAGCTGTGTGGTACAAGTCAACAGTGGAAAAATAGAGTCTAAGAACATTTTAAGAACCCCGGCTGAGGCAAAAGTGGCTATCATGGGGCCTGTGAAAGGCACTATGGTTATGTTTATTGGCACAATTAACACCTTACTTCTAACACAATTCAGTGAGCCACAGATACAACTTGGGCAAAAAAACCCTGCTCCTTCAGTAATTTGCAAATCCCCAAAGACTATCGTTCTGTCAGCCACGGCTGCTCTGTTAAACAGCCTTCCAGGTAATCAGCTGCAGGAAACCTGAAAGATATATTATGATGCGATGTATTAATTTACCACGTTCCTTAATAAGCTTTAAATAAACAAAGTTATCAAGCTAATTAGCATTCAGGGGAAAGGGATATTCTTTGAATCTCATGTTCTGACACTGGTTAAAATTCTCACAGGCAAAAAAAAAGAAGCACATTTAAACAATAGTGAATATTGTACTACGAGGTACAGCCCAGCAGCCTAGAAGGCAGAGAATCAGTGTTAACGGCTTGACCTAAGATTACTGCAAGTCTTTAAAGAAGCCAAAAAGGGCTCAGTTTTTCTACAGTTATTAGGCAGTTGGAGCTACAGAGAGAGACTTGGTGGGCATTTTTAAAGCAGCTCTGGTCTCCAAAATCAATGGTCATCACTGATTTAAATCAGTGCAGTAGTTTCTGAGAATTCCTTCAAGTTCAGGGATGCGTAGTCTGCTGTTGAGATACCCTGAAAACATCAGCCTTCACTTGCTCTTCTAGATCGTTACAGGTATAGGTGTGCAGCATTAGAACTGAGATGTAGATATCTATGTCAAGGATCTTGGGCTTCTGATCCTCGTTTGTTAGAGAAGTACAATAGCATTATCGTTTTCTTTTCTAGTCTTACCAAAATAAGTATTTCAAAGGGTTTTGTGGCCCTGATATAAAATAGATAAATCTATGAATGTAAATAGTAAATTTGTTTATAATAATCTCTAAATTCACTAAATAATCTCTAAATTACTAAAAGTAATCTCTAAATACACTACATAAACATTTCTTTGAGAAATGTTGAATAATTTTTTACACCTATATATTACGTGTCATTTTGTGTAGCCACATAGAAACTAAAGAGTTCAACTTTTCCACTAAACTAGAAAAAACCAAAACCAAAACCAAAACCCAATAATTTTCTGCATTAATATATAAACGTTAAAAATTACTAAAGGTAGCTGTTTCCTGTTTTATGCTGTTAGCAGCTGTGCCTGCTGAGAAAGGATGAACTGAAAGTGGGTGGGGGGGGGGGGGAACTGTCAGCAGGA
>JAVJGJ010000014.1:5106811-5122846 GCA_035590215.1 Microhierax caerulescens | reverse complement strand
AGTCAAACGCTGCATAGGAGATCACTCTGCAACAGAACACTGCTGTGAAAGTTTGGCTTGAACACAAGACTGTTCAAGAACACTGTTCAAACAGGATATCATGACATGACAGATCAGAAGAAACAGCTTTCAATAAAAGGCAGACAGGGCATGCTGCTTACCTTGTGCAAGGTGATTTGTTCAGTAGCATTAGAAGGGACAACATCAGATAGAGCCAACAACCCACACAACTGAATTTTTGTCAGTGCCTCCCATGACAAGAACAATCTCTTACATTTAGGCATCTGTCAGTCTTGCGAGGGGAAGTTGAGATATACCCAGGGAGCAATACTCAGTAAATAGGACTAGGACTGCTGTTTCTTTCTGCCTTCCTGATGTGAAAACTCTTTGAAGATTTTTGTGCTGTTGCCTGAAGTCAACTAAATTCTGTTTCTTCCCAGTTCCTAGAGGAAATCAAATCTGGTGGAACAGCTTCTCAAATTATAACATTATTTCTGTGAAATAACCTGGGAGAAAAATTCCTTGAGGTCTCTGAATGACATTGTCCGAGGCACTCAGCATGCTCCACACTGCCCGTGTACCCTCAGGTCTCGCACCTTGTCAAGCACCAGTGATGCCCAGAAAGATGAGAATAAGCCCACTGTAATTTAGATGTGCTACTTATAAGGCTCTCTGACTTTATCAGCCTGCAAGCAGATGTGAAGGAAGGGGTGAAAGCATGCAGATGACTTATATGTTTGCAAAGAGTTCAAGACCATTTTTCCATGCAACAACAATTCCCAGAAATTATATGTGAAGACCCAGATTCTTCTTTGCCTTGAGCTTTGTTGTCCTTCAGAGCAATCTGTACCATTTAAGAAGCATTAGTAACTACAAAACTAGTCATTTTCCATTTAATGTTTGTGTCATCTCCATTTAGCAGTGGAGATACCTGGCCATGAAATGGACATCAGTCATGCAGCAGTTAGAGGTCAGATGTGAAAAAACAACTGTAAAAAAAATAAAAATAATTTTTTTAAAAAATATCTGCTTTTACTGAGCCTGGACATCAAAGAGAGGGTCACAGCTATGTTCAGGTGTACATGCAGTGGAAAGCCTTTTCTGAGCAGGCTGCCATAAGGACCAAGTGCCATTACTTCTGTTGAGCTGGGTCCATAATTTAGGCAGCTACTTTTGGGATTGCACCCCTCCAGAAAAAGCTGTACCACAGAATTTAAAAGCAGAGGCTTATACATGTACTATTTGTAAAGCAGTAATAGTGGATCGATCTAGGACTTCATTTCAGCATTTCAAAAACATACACACTGGCAGTGTCTAAATGGCACAGCAGAATGCAGAGCTGGTAATAGACCAGATGCTGCTACTTCTTACCCTTCAGCTATGCTTCTTTAAATTTTATTAGAACATAATAAGCTCAGCTAAAAATACGCTTTAATATGTCTGCATTAGTTAACAGCCTGGTAGGAATTCTAATTATTATTGAGTTTATCATGGAGTACTACAATATGCCCTTTCTTTAAATTTCTAGAGACCACTTAAGCTGCAGATTGTTAGCTGTATAAATATTTGTTGATATTTAAGATGCATAATTCATTTGTTTCCCAAAAAAAGCTGTGTAGCCTTTTTTGAAATACTGTTCAAATGCTGCTATTTTAGTGAAAGCTATGCCACTTAGCCAGTTAGGGCTGTTGTATTTCCAGTGGGTAGATGAAAAGTTGGGAATTTGGGGTTTGAAAGATAGTTCTGATATTGCTTTTTAAAATTATTTTGAGATACTCACTTAAGTATTGTGATGTTATTTTATTTTGTTTTGTTTTATTTTTAAACCCAGCCTGTTGTAAAATATAAGACAAGGGATTTCTGATTGAAGAAACACTGTAAAAATATCAGTTGCAATGACTGATCATCCAAGATTTTTTCCTCATAAGGCAAGTGGTACTCCTGATATTTTCACTTTTTCATGTGCAGATGCCGTAGGAATTCAGTAAGCCATTATTGATCAGGATTAGATCAGGAACAAAGAAATCATCCAAATTTGCATCTGGCTGGAAAGGCTGGCACTCTCTTTGTCTTAAGAGTTCAACACATTCTGCAGAAAAAAAAATGTGATCATTAGCTACTGCTGCCTTATAAATAATACTTCAATTAAAAGTCATAAACAGATTAATATAACTGCAAATCACTCTTAATGTCTTTTTCCTCAATGCTTGTAGAGTTTCCCTTTTTCTTTCAGCCTGGATTTATCATTCTGTACTCAGTTTATAAAAATTAATTAAAAATACCGTATAAATGTTGATTTTAATTTTATTCAAACACTACTACCTCTTTGACTAGTGCTACCTTATTCACCTGATCTTTACATTAGCTGCTGAGTTGCAATCTTGAGTGTGATCAGAGGCACTGTGCCCATACCAGCATCAGCCGGCTTTCTCATGGGGTCCTTGTTGGGTTGCCTTTCTCTCTTATATCTGGAAATGTGTAAGATAAAACCTGTGGAGAGAAGAGAGAAAAAAAAAACCAAACCAACATACTCCTCCCCAAGAAAACTCCCCAGGATTTCATCATGTAGAGCAGCCCATATTGCATTTCAATATACTGTTTTGATATAAATGTTGCTTGCCAGATATCTGAGTCTTTAAAGTAGAAATAATAGTAGTCTAGCTCTGACTTAGCTTATTTGCTACATTATCATATGTTCACTCTCTGATCACTGACCCCAGTGGCTATTTCCAGCTCAATTTTCTTTTCTTTTACATTTTATTTGGAAAAGTATTGGACAATGACCTTTGGAAAAAAAAAAAAAAAAAAAAAGTATATTTGTCCTCTGCAAACAGAAGCCTTTGGAAAAACAAACAAACAAACAAAAAAAAACCCAAACACAAATACCCCACCCCCAAAACTGAGTACAATTCTTGCTCATCTGAACATAGCAGATTTTTAATCCTAGCTGTTTTCCAACTCCTGGGCTTTCTTCTCTTTTGAGTGAAGTTTCATTAACTCTCTCTTGCTCTTTCCCTCCATATTAGCAAAGTTCTCTTTCTCTGTTTCCATCCTATCAACTTTCTTTTGTTAGCAAGCCCTGGTGTCTTGCTCTTTTTATGCTAAATAGGAAAATTCACCAAAGACAAAAATGGAATGTGACATGTGTGGGGCTGAATTACCAAAGAGAGGGAAAGAAAAAATATCACCAAAAGTTCCTCTAATGAAACATGTCATTTCTTAATGAAAAAAGTAGAAGGAATTTCTTATTAAAAACGGTTTCTTCTATGAATGCACATATGAAATATCATTTAGGGGCAAACATTTCTCCTCTGAATCCCACTTTTTGTACTCAATGTTTAACTGCAATGTGTTCAGCTTCCTTACTATGATCTGCCACCACTTACTTGTTTCTCCTCTTTCTTTTAATATTCAGTTTTCATCCTCCCTCCCCCCCCCCCAAAGAACACATTTGCTTGATTGGTTTTTAGCTAAATTTTTCACCACATTGCTGAGCTCTTTCTTTTTTCTTCCCACCTTTTTCTTTTTCTTCTTTTTTTTTTTTTTCCACTTCTACTGATCTGCAAGGCTCTTTTTCATCTCTTCTTTTCTTCTACATTTTCTTCTGAGAAATGCCATTGAATATAAATTTGCCTCCTACTTTGCTGTGAAACGTCAGACTCAGACTTTTGCCCGTTTGTCTACATATAATCCCACCCTGTCTCTCCAGCTTGTCCTATGGTTGTGTCTGTAATGGCCACTTCAAGATCAACATAACTAGAGCAAGGTTCTCCATATTTCCTTGAAAACTGTTTTGATACCTCTGTTCTTGACTGGTGGAGATTATTTAAAGAAAATTTGTGTACTGCTCATCACCCATGGTATGACATATGATCATTAACAGCACGCCAGTCAAAGGGACTAAACTCAAAATATGACAACTCGATAATTTAACACACCAGGATATTCATGGTAGAAATCTGAAACAAATAAAGCTATTGGTCTGGTCTAGCTAACCACAGCTTGATCCAAATGATAAAATAACATTACAAAAAAGAGGTGGGAGGGCAAAGGACAGCTTTATTTTTTTGTAGCTCTGAACGTTTTTAATTTATGTGAGCTTCAATGAAACAAAGATATATTTTCTTCCCTAAATAACTTCAGGTGCATTTATGCTGAAATACTGTGTGCTGATTTATTCCTGTGTGGACACAATCACCTAATTATAAAGGCAAATGGAAGTTTACAACTTGGGAATTAAGTCTTCCTTAGATAGTTCTCAATGAATAGAAATGCTACATACATATTTATGGTAATTTTTTGCACCAAGTGCTTAATTCCCTTTCCTTTTATGAGAGCCTGGGCATAAAATCAACAGAGATGTTAAGTTACAGTTTCTTGCCTCTTGGCATTTCCCAGGAAAAGTAATGTTAAGTTTGAGTTGACCTTACTTCAACACAATGCAAGTATGTGCTTGTCAAAGAAATATGACATCGTACTAATAGTCTCTGTTAAATTACAGTCTATATAATATTGTGCCCTCATGCAAAACAGTTGTGTACTGTTTTCTGTAATCTATAGAAAAAAATGAATGTAAGACACATAAATTGATATTTTACATATGTACATATATATGTAAATGTACTAAATTTGCAGTAGCATCCTACCATATGACTTCAAAAAAGATCTGCTGAACAATGTCAGCCTTATTTTTCTAACCCATGAGCAGTTTCAGAGGGAAGCAAGTTAACAGGGCTACATGCCTTCTGTTCTCAATTGATTTTTTTTTTCTTTTCTCTAATATAGCATTGGCTGCGTATGGTAATTGCACTTTCAAAACTCAGGCTAGACCCTCTTCACATTCCATCATGCCCCATGGGCACAGCCTCTCAGGCGGCCCTAGTTTCTGTATATCTGCATTGCATTCCTTAGTTTGATGACCCTCACATGTTGTGGAGCTCACAGAGGTGGTCCGACAGGCATGCTGGACCTCTGGGTATTAAACCAGCAAAGGTAGTTGTAGTTACTAAACACTTGGTCAAGAAAATGTGATTATTTTACTTGAAAATCTTCCAAACCCTCTTTCATACAGATCTATGAACTGTGGGAGCTCAAACCATTAAGAAAAATGTGATTTGATTCAACTGGTAGAGTTGTTTGGGTGTCAAAGTCTATGCAACATGGGCCACATAACAATCCCATTCTACCTGGAGGTGTGACCAACCTTAAGGAGCTCACAAAAAGTAAATGTACCTTAGCTGGTGTTGATCAGGACTCAAAGTCTCTTGGAAATCCAGACTAGTGCATAAGATAATAAGAATTACACTCTGTCCTTTCTCCATGAAATGGATTACTAATAGAATTAATAGAAAGATAAGGCTTGTAGTCTGGGAGAAATTTACATACTGGAGACAAGAACAGAAGAGCTACAGAATAACACTTCCCATCTAGCAGGGAAATAAGACCACCACTAAAGCCCAAGAAGTCCAAGTCAGATTTATATTCATACATCTTCATACGAAGCAGAATGAACCCTCAGTTAGCAGAGACTATGCTGTGGTTTTGCATGCTGTTTCTGAGCCAGGAATTATTTCCACAGGAAAGTGATGTTATTTTTCCTGTAGGTAACAGATGGACCTTGCAATTGAGATTTTTTCTTTTTCCTGCTTATTGCCTGTTATCCCTAATGAAAGTCCCTACTCTTAGAAATCCAGCCTTAAATACATAGCCTTATGTACAGTGTATTTACACATAACACCTTTTCCTTAAGGTGTGGCTGCTGTTAGAAAATAAAATATTTTTTTAATAAATAAGAAATATTTAATAAATAAGAAATAATCTATGCATGGCATAGATTATGCTATTCTGCTTACCAGTTCTGTCTCATCTTAAATGTAGTGTAGACCACTAGTTTCACACTAAATATTTCACAAGCAGAGATTTAGAAGAGATAAGCAACATAAAAAATCTCAAACAAAACCTGTAGGATTTCTGCCATAAAAAGAAATACCCCTTGGGCAGTAAAATCAAACAAAGTAAATAGCCTTTTGATTGTTTAATGAGATATCAGATTAACCAGATTAAACATCCAAGTGAAAACTTGCTCTTCACATAGGTAGAATTCTGTTACCAAGTGATTGGAGACAAGAAGAATTGAGCTGCATTTACTGCCAGCAAGAACATCCAGAAACGATATCTAAAGCAGAAGAATTTACAAAAAAACCCCAAAATGATGGCATTAGTTTAGGCCTTAAACCATAAAGACATGATATCACAGAGTAATTTAAGCTGAAAGGGGCCTCTGGAGACCATTTTGTCCAGTCTGCAACTCAAAGCAGGGCCAATTTAAATCAGATTTCTTGGAATCTCTTCCAGTGGGATTTTTGATGTATCAAGGGTAGAGATTTTGCAACCTCTTCATACCACCCTCTCTAATGTTTTATTACCTTTCTTATGAATCTTTCTCCTAATATATAACCAGAATTCCCCAGGCTGCAGCTCAACCTTTGACATTTGTTGTTCTGCTCTATATTTCTAAGAAGTGTCAAGTTTCATCCACTTTATATTCTCTGATTAGATAGTTACAAACAACAGTAAGGTCTCCCTTTATCTTTCTTTTCACCAAATTGAGGAACTGTAGTTCTCTCAGCCCCTCTTCATATACCATGTGGGCCAGCGCCCTCGCCATCTTGATTGGCCTCTGTTGGCCTAGATACTGTAAATGTCTTTCTTGAATGGGAGAGCCCAAAAGTGGACAAGGTTTTCCAGATCTGGTCCCACATGTGCTGAACAGAGAAGAAGATTCATTTCCCTGTGCCTTCTGTCTGCACTCTTGTTAATACAGTCTGGCATTCTTCAACACAAGGGCACACTGCTGACTCACACTCAACTTGCTATCCACCAGGATTCTGAAGTCCTTTTCCAAAAAGTTGGTCTCTGCTCAACCAGATCCCAGCCTGTGTTATTGCATGGGATTATTCCATCTCAGTTCCAGGACTGTACATTTACTTTTTGGTGAACGTCATGAAGTTCCTTCAAATCTATGTCTCCAGCTCTTCGAGTTCCCTCTGAATGGTAGCCCTCACCTGGAGCTTATTGCATGCTCCCCCCATCAATTTGGTTTCGTCCAAAACCTTGCTGAGGTGCACTCTGTCCCACTGCCCAGATCTGACTTTAAAGCAGAAATGGCTTCAGGACCGATCCCTGAGGAACACCATTAGAAATCAGCAGTTTGTTGGACTTCACATTGTTGAACACAACTCTTTGACCCTGCAATAGCCGTTGTTATGAGTTTTACCCAGTGTTCTGTTGCACCAGTTCTGACCAGTTCTACAGAAGGCTCTGAACACAAGAACATTCACCAGCGATCCAATATGATCTTCTATGAAATTCTTCTCTGTACGTCATATGATTTAGTGGACTATTCAATAGATTTGAACTCTGGAACTATATATTTTCTAATCAGTAGAACCTGCAGAGCTATTGAAAAAAAAAAAACAAAAACCAAAAGAAAACCCAGAGAAAAAGCATCTAGGTTTTCTCAAGCTACAGTTAGTATGTAGATTTAGTTTCTTCTTGGAGAATTCTGCAAAACTTATTTTCACCATGAAGTTTCAATTTGTGAGAGTGTTATTTTTTTCAAAACAACACAACCAGTCTCTGTCACAATTGAATTAGTGAGATGTGCTGCTCTGCCCCTGCTTGTTATTGTGCTGCTGTGCAGTTAGCTCTTGACAAATCAAAAATCAGGGTATAAGTATTGCAAATGCGATTTGGGAAGTCTTTACTGCAAGGAAATGTATATAATTAGTGTAATGTATTACATTGTAAGTAATGATTCATTCACTGTTCTTAAGATAATGATTAAAAATTAAACTAAGGGTCATATTTTGATATACTACCGTAAAGATACAAATATGGCAAAGAAAAAAACACAAGCTTTATTGTTTCACGTAAGAACTGTAGTTTAACAGCAGGAAGTAGGATGTCAGCTCAAGAATTCTCGTGTCATGATGGCATGGGTATGTCTTTCCATAGTATCTGCTGCAGAATCACGTGAGGTGCGATTTTTGGCATTTGGGGTTTGGTTCTGTTATTGGTGGTGGTGGTGGTTTGGGGGTTTTTATTCCAAGTAAGCAAAATGTTAGTATTTGAGGTGAATTCAAATTTGTTCAGCATCACTGACATGAATTATTTTCCTGCCATAAAAGTTTCACTTCAGTTTCATTTATTAATACTTGTTGTTGTTTTTTATTATCATGCCTAGGATAGTAGGAGTAGAGTATAAGAATTCTTAACTGGAGTGTCAAATAAGGGAGATTCTACATTGAGAACAGCTTTTCCAAGATACAGGCCAGATGGTAGTTTTGGGACTTAAAAGCTGAGAGAAGTAGCTGGAGTTGTGTCAAGAGAAATGGTTTTAAAAAAGAAGTACTAGAAAAAAGAAAACAACAGAGACTGTCAAGTCAAATCAGCACATGTAACTATTTGTGCTACCATTCTCATGTCTGCATGAATAGGTGTATTACATCGTAACCTAGAAAACAAATATAAAGCAAGGATGAGGAACAAGGTGAACATACTAAATATTTGGATACCCCTATAAAGTATAATCCAGTCCATTTAGTTGTGAGATGTTTTCAGCCCATGCCATCATATCACAACTTTTGAGATTTCTATCAAATTTGAAGGGGGAATTGAAGCTGTTACCTATTCAAGCCTATGGGATAGGAACTACGTGTACAACAGAATGCCCAGACAGCACAATGCGTTTAAGGGCAAGTTGTTTTCTACCTGTGGACCTAAAAACCTCAAATCCTGATATGACTGCACCAGTCTGAAACCTGCATTGTGCCACCTCCACTCTGGAACCAAGGCAGGGAGGGGCCAGTGCAATTCCAGCTTCGTATTTCAGAGTCATCTTAAAACATATTAAGGATAGTAAAGTGCTTAAAACCTTCCAGATTATGGAACTGTTCCCTTTTTTTCAGGCCTGATGTTCTTAACCCCACCCATAGAAGTTACCCAGGATGGCCCAGAATTAAATTTCTTGCCCAGACGTACAACTTTAAGCACAAAGTTATAGGTTTATAATCTGTGGTAACAGCTAAAAGCAGTCAAACCATGCCTATTGTAAGTTAGCTGTCATGGTGCTATACTATCACAAAGGAGATAGATATATTGATCCACTCATTTCTTACAGAAAGTGGCACAAAATACCGCTATAGATATATAAAAGAATTTTACAGTCCAAGTCAGATCGATCCAAAGCAGGTGTATGGCAAACACTTTTTGTAGCTGGCATTCAAAGCAATGGGTAGCCTTAGCTGAACACCATTCAAAACTGGAATATGTTGCTGCTGCCACGAATTGATCTCAAAACTAGTGACAACTATTTTTCATTCTTAAAACACGTTCTTGCTGAAGGAGACATTCCAGAATAACAAGTTTTACAAGAATTTATGGATTGAGAGAGAACTGAAGGAGTCCATAGGGCTTATTGAAGCTAAGTGTAGCTCTTAACTGATTGTTTAACAGTGAGGTTCTGCCTAAGTTCATAAGAGAAAAGAACAGCAAGAGTTTATATATCTGACATTTTGGATAACAAGTGAGGATAACAATGTACAGAGTGAGGGAGCTGGATTCTTTTCATATATAGATGTATCAAAACTTTATTATTTAGATGATATGTTTCCTTTCTATAAAACTAGTAAGAGAAATTCCCTTATTAACAGGAGATTGGATTTTTCTGAGCAGGATTTTCAAAACTCTTTGAGAGAGCCTAACTGCTTCTGTTCTCAAAAGACAAGAACTGGCGCACTCGGGAACTTTTGGAAAACAACCCATTAGGCTTGGGAAGCAGAAAAAAAGGAAGAATTTTACACCTAAGGAATGTAAAACCATGCCTGACAGGAGGTCTTAGGCAGGTGGGGGTAGGTCTCTTCTCCCAGATACCTAACAGAACAAGAGGAAACAGCCTAATGTTACACAAAAAGAGGTATAGATTGTTTACTAGGAAAAAATTGTTCACTGAAAGGATGGTCAAGCATTGAAACAGGCTGCCCAGGGAGGTCATGGAATCACCATCCCTGGAGGTGTTTAAAAAACATATAGGTACAGTGCTTTAGGACACAGCTTAGTGATGGATTTGGCAGTGGTGGGTTGACAGTCAGACCTAATGATCTCAAAGGTCTTTCCAACCTAAATGATCTTATGATTCTATGATTCTGTGCCTCTCTTTTCTGAAATACACTGCAGGCTGAGAAAGCCCCTGAATACACTGACAAGGTGTAGGAGATTTTCAGTGTGCATTGCTGTTTTCACTCAGTGTTGTCCTGCATTTCAAGAAATAGCTACCATTTATGACTATTGGGTTTATGATGCACTAGAGAGGTTATGAAAGTCTTTAGAGAACATACCGGTATATTTGCTACCTAATAACTTCAACAAGCAGTTAATGTATTTTAAGTAGATATAGTAAAAATTCTCAATCAATTTATTTTATAATGAAGTTTAAGAGGTGATTTCATCATGGTCTACAAGTGCTTAAGAGAGGAAAGACATCTGATGGTAATGGCTTTTTAATTTACTGGAAAGTCATAATGAGTTTCAGTGGGTAGAAGCTGATGCTAGATAAACCCAGACTAGAAACAAGGTACATATACTAAGTAAAGCTAATTATGCATTGGAAAAGCTTTCCTAGGTGTATGATGAATTCCTCACCACCTGAAGTCTAAAAGTTGAGACTGGATATCCTTACATTAAGTTTGTCATAGTTCAAACAGAAGCCGTAAGTTTGATACAGGAATTAGTGAGTGAAGTTCTTTGTCGTTTGCTTGCCCAGAGATCACAGAGGTATTTGAATGGTCTGTTCTGACTTTAAGGCTATAAAGACTAGGCAAATGTTGAATACATTTCTTTCCATTATTCAGAAACTGCCCAGATTTTTGCACATAATGAGATTGCAACAGCAGTTGTGGGTAAGATCACCAGTGTAAGACAAAGTATAACAGACAAAAGAGGTGACACATTTCTACCCTCCCGAGCTTGCTTTCCAGCACAGGTTTTAAGACGGTTATCTGGAACGCTAGAATTAAGTCTGTTCTTGTAATAACTCTCCAGAGTGTAAGAGAGATATACGAGTCTTCACAATACAGAGGATGAATGGAGGAAAGCATCAGCATTCATTTCCCACTGCCACTTGATTCATTGCTGAATTTAGCTCTGGACAGTGTTGCTATATCTTAGACTGCAATTCCTGCCATGTTTTCCTTTTTTCCAACTGAGGAAAAAAATTGTGAAACTGTGGATTTGACACAGAAAGTAATGATTGAGGTTTTTATTACAAAGCCAGGATCGGTAAATGTGTATTTTTTCTCATTCTTTTTTTTTTTTTTTTTTTTTTACTAATCTATATAATCATATAAAAAAAACCAAAAAAAACCCAACAAACCAAAAAAACAAAAAAACGCCTAAAAGACTGATGAGGTTAGAGTTAGAAATGCAGGATGAATACAGAGTCTCAGGCTGTAGAGTGAATCCATAGAATTAGAAATCAGAAGCTTTCCTTCCTTTTTATTTACAGTGTTTGGGTGCAAGAGTAGAAGTTCGTACGTCTTTTCTTCCTACAAGGCTGTCCATCAGAATCCATCCTAACCTTTCTGTTCAAGAATAGAGTACAACATTTTTTTAGTTTAGCTCAGTTAGTACATAAACATTCTGCCCACTTAATTTACTCACTCCATTTTCTAGATACAGGAACTGATGCATGTGACTCAGTTGTTAGAGTTGCTGTATAAGATATTCAAGGACTTAGCCTTTCTTAACAATTGAATTACAGTTAAGGTTATTGATTCCACTTAATGAGTCACAAACATTTTAAAAAAGGTCAGACCTGAACTTGGCTACATAGAAATGTATAGAACTTCCAATATTTTTATTTCATTGCTATTTAATTATACAGCTGAAGAATATCTGATGCAATATTAGAGAGCGATGAATAACACTAATATCTTCAGCTACAGGAGTGAGCTGGATTAAAGCTGACAAGACTGCCCTGTGTTATTTGGTCACCATTTCATCTAATACATCCTCAGCTTTTCAATTTTTGTTAACGGCTGAGCTGGAGAACCTGGGCCCACCTAGCACAGTGCCTTTTCTCCAGCAGTAGCTGCAAGCAGGCTGCAGGAGAAAAGGATGAACTGAATATGCATATTTGGTGCTTCCACCTAATACTTTTCCATCTTCTAACTATCTCAACTGAAGGGATTTCCTAAATCTCTTTAGTTTAGTTACTATCTAGTAAAACATAAAAGATTCTTTTTCCAAATACTTCTTCAAGGAGCATTTTTATTATTTCCTGTATGTACAGAAGACACAATCATTTTTGTTTTATGTAGGCTTGGATGTAAAGAAACATTTCTTAAAAATAAATACAATTGTGGGCAGTCTTAATGGAGAATAAAAGTATATGCATTAGGGGTAATAAGACATATTTTAAGAACTCACATGTGTTCAAAAGGTTTGAACCTCCAAGGACATGCAAAACAGGCAGAGGGAATATCTCCCCACTGTGAGTTACAGATGTGAAGGTAGTAATAGGAATAAACATTAGGAGTCTTGACATGTATCTCCTACTTAACAGTAAATATTTTTCTGATCCATTACATGAGCTCTCCAAAAAACTGTAAAAGATCAAATCCCCTAAGTGTCTATTCATCAGTACCATAATGACAATATAAATAAATTCCATTTATTTAGCTAAATGTTATTATTAAGCGCTCACTTGCATTAAACTCAACCTGCTTGCTTTTCCTAAATGTGAGAAAGTTCAGCTTCAGTGATATATTACTATATGTATTAGCATGGCAGCTGACACTGAGTAATGCAGCCCATGTACACCAGGTACACCATACCCACCCTGGAAGCATTTGTACATAGCAGAGGTAGAATATCCGTAACCAATTTTAAACATCTACTACCTGAGCTAGTTAACCAGACTCCAGTTATAATCAGAGAAACAGTGGATTTTAGGGTGAAAAACATGTCATCTTAAAGAAGAGGTCTAAAAGAGACAGATGTCTTGTACTGTAACAGTGCTATTCACTCTTGTTGACTGGGAAGGGAGCCTAGGGTGACTAGCTCAGATGCAGATGTCTGACTTAGGTGTGATGAATCTCTCTCTAGGGTCTCTGCTGTCCCTCCTTGTTAACTGTAGAAATAAGCTTTCTTTGGATTGAAAACTTTTTGGAAATATGCCTTATAGGAAGCCTGATATCTTTATGGCTTTAAACTGTTATAAAACTTCTGCCATTTTGAGCATTTGTGAGCAGTGATTAAAGAACTTTTGAAATGGAAACTGCTGTAGACTTTCACACTATTTCTGTACTCAGGAATCCTGAGCACTTTTTCATGACTTGGGTATAATCTCATTTTGTAATAACATGCTTTTGTTCTTTTCCCACTTCCAATGCTTCATCCGAAGCTAAAAAATACAAATATGCCCAGAGACAAATGTAAAATTGCCAAGATTTTTCTCAAACCACAAAAAACTTCAGTTTCCACAGTGTTCATATGCATCCTTCTCCTTGCATTAATGTTTGCAATTACTTAAAATTTAAATTTTCATGTTGACATTTCTTCCAATTTAAGACTGGGTCTCTTGGACTAATTTTGATAGAAACATAAATCACAGAGCCTCAGTCTCTTTACAGATAAATAATACAGGAAACAACAACAACAACAAATTATTATGGACTTAAGAAATGTAGGACCTGAGATTTCATTTTGTAAATACGTAGCAGATAAGAAGCTTGCTTTCCTTCTCTTTGCAGCATGAGTGACAGGTTTCTGACAATTGTAAACCAGAAACTACCTGCAAGAAATATATTTTATCAATGGATTGGTGTTAACTGACACAAGCAGTGCCCATCAGTAGTACATAACTGAATCATTGCAGTGACCAGATACATCACCACATGTGGTTAGGAAGTCCTTCTCTTCCCCTAAAATCTATACAGTATTCATGAGAAGATCTGAGCTGCTGACCAGGAGCTCAAGGTTTTCTGTTTACAACACAGATTAATCCTGGAAATGAATACATGATTCTTCACATTACTAGATAACAGGCTTTGAGCTGTCTTAGAGGAGGTGGCATCATGAGCATTTTACCACTCTGTAGGAAACTCCAAGGAGAAAATTCATTTTTCACATGAAGAAACAGCCACAGCACAATGAAGGGGTTTCATGGAGTACAGGTGCGTTGTTCTTCACCTTCCCAAGGTTCACACTTCTTTGGATCACTATGTGGATGTGCGAATGCACAAGCAAGTGCTTGCTTTTTAGAGTTGTCCAGTCCCCCTTTTTCTACAGCTTTTTAAAGATTTTTTCTTCCATCTAGTGTTAGCTTAAGAAGCATCATCCTTAACCTGGCCTTTGGTCAGACATAGAGATCTCGACATGTGGGCCACCTAGACAAGTGGGTAGAGCACGGTTTGATGTTTCAACGTAGTGATGCTGAAAAAAGTGATGCAGTGATGATTCAAGTGCTGAGTGCTGCTTAATACAAGAACCCTGCTGTTGAAGTGGTATTTTGCGATATAATTGTAATAACTTGAAAGGAATGGATGCTACTGTGAAAGAGCACTGGGAATGCCAGCAAGAGACCAATATTATGCAGTCTGTATGTTTGAGGTAGGTGTTTGTTTGCAAGAGAATTGACTGAGGATGTCAATTAGTCATAAAATGATACTCTTTGGGGGACAGTCAGAAAAGCTAACGAAAGTTAGTCTCCTAATCTGAATCACTCTCTGGAGAATCCCTTCCCTGAACTGACTGTAATGGAAGCCTGGGGAAATTAGTTGTCCAAGTCTTAAATTAACCTTTGTGAATATCCCTCTGTGAGATATATCAAAGTAGTATATGTAAATACCTATTGTTAGGGTCTTTAAACAGTGGCTGCTCCTTCTCTATCACAGTTAATGTAATACATAGGCAAAATGGATGTAAACTTGTTTTGAAGTACATCAAGTTCTAATATTTTCTTTGTCAGCCAAAAAATCTGAAGAGCAATCAAAGTGCGGGTAAACTGGGTCCCTAAAGAAACTTGAATGGCAATGGATAGTTGTGCAGAAGAAAGGAATTCAAGGCTAGATTTTCATTTCATTACATCTACTTTAAAGCACTACCATCTTTCATGCTGTGCTCCTAGTCTATCTTCCTTTTTTCCCTCTTCTCTGTGTGTGATTTAATAGCAAAATGGATAGGAGAAATTAAGTGCCAATGTGAGAAGGTGCAGGAGAACGTTCTATATACATATATCTACACATGTTGATTTACCAGGTAATTATTTCAACAGGCTTTCAGTTTCGTTAGCAATTCTGGTACAAGCCAGAATGTAACTTATTTTTATGTAAAGGTTATAGGAACGAAAATGAGAACTGACATCTTCTGCACGAAGGCCTGATACATCAAGTATCAGCTGTATCTCCAGTGTTGCTCAAAGCTACACTAGCTCAGCTTTTGTCATAGAAGAGATCTTGCCAGCTTACTGAGGGGCCATGACCACACACTTTGCTTTGCTTTTTTCTGGTTTTTTTGGGTTTTTTTTCTGGTTTTTCAGTTTATGTCTTTAATTAGTCACTCTCAATATTTAAAAGTGTTATATATTGCAACAGGACCCGTAAAGCCTGGGTCACCTTGATGCATGAGATTGTTGATCCCATCCTAGATAAAAATTACAAAGGTCTGATATGTCTGTAAAACTGATAATAAATTACAGTGCAGGTGTCAAAGACAGGACAGACAGCAAATCCAGCATGTCCTCCAAATTAGGGCTCTCTGGCAAAACCTTTGTTGTTGTTTAATCCCAGCTGGAGACTTACTTCCTCATAGCCACTCACTCACTCCTCTCCAGTGAGATGGGAGAGAGAATGAGATGGCTAAAAGTGAGAAAACCTGTGGGCTGAGATAAGCACAGTGTGATGGGTGAAGCAGAAGCCGCGCACACAAGCAGAGCAACCCAAGGGATTCACCCACCGCTTCCCAGGGGCAGGCAGG